>KZ345150.1:193526-204281 GCA_002352805.1 Teladorsagia circumcincta
ATAGAGTGGTACTGAAATAGTTCTGTAAGGAGAAGGGTAATAAACCGGCAAGAAGTTACTAGTGGCAAAAGCGTGAACGCAATGCAATCACTTATGGGTGCAAATAAATATAAAAGTGCACCTTGGCATCCGAACATCTGTAAAGAGCGTGATGCGACTCTCAGCGACAAAAAACGATAACACAGCAATACACAAAGCCACACAGTCTAAAGATCAAGCCGCAAATTTTGGATATGGGAATATATGAATAGACATATGTGAAAGCGAAAGCCATGCTTGGGAAAAACCGATACATTTGTTGATGCGATCAATAAAACAACAGGGCAAATGCAGTGCAACGTAAAAGCGTTGAAGCGTTGCTTCGAAGCTTGCAACAGCCGTAATTAAAGACATGAGTCATGATTGAGTTAGCGTGTTATTTTGTTTGAAAATCAGGCAAGAGGTGCAATGGGGTACACTAGTGGGGGAAGAAGCAATAGGCACTATAGAAAACCCTAAAATTTCCCTCGTGAGGCCGGCCGTGGTATGACGGAGAGGCAGTGTGCTGCGAGGGGAGGTAAAAGGCGACGTAGTACGTTGTACGCAGCCGGCAGCACACAAGGCAAGGCGTTAGCACTGTTGTCCCGCACTTTTGAGTAGCGACAGTGTCCCACCTCCTGCGCTTGGGACCCCTATTTCTCACTCCAGGATGGACTAGCTCTTGGGACCTAATCGCGACTTATGGCTTCAAAAACACCAACATTTTGCAAAGAAACGGGCATTTTATACAGAGTGAAAGGTTTCAGAAAAGAATTGGAGCCTGACTTGGTCCCCGGAACAGGATTTGGAAAAAAAACCGTATCGCCAGTTCGCAACGTAAAAACCAGTTGTGACAACAGCAGCATGACCAGGGAAATTTCATGCACAAAGTGGTGAGCCGCTTCAAACAGCGTTGAATAGCGTTCCGTGCATCAAAGCGAACACTCAGAAGAGGCTTCAATGAGAACAGGTAGACATGAAAGTAAAATTAGAAATGGAGAAATCAAGCGAGAATCATAGCTCCATGCAAAATATGCAAAAAAAAAAATCGTGCAATTCAAATGAACAAGAGCATTACCTTCTTCTGAAGCTAACCTGACTCCTCTGATACGAACTTAATGAAGCAGTGTCATACTGGAGAATAATAAAGTACAGCAGAAAATGTGAATAAAATCAACATCAACAAATCACTACTTCTTCTTCTTCTTAACGTTGTCCCGCTGGAGCAGGGTCCGTTATTCGGATCGAAGTGCGCCATTTTGTTCGATTCAGGGCATCTTCGTGGCGCAATTCTGCGATTTTTAGGTCCTCTTTGACCGTGTCCTGCCATCACTGCCTTGGTCTCCCACGAGGTCGCTTGCCATCGATTTCGAAGCGATATATAGTGGCAGCGACAGTATTAGGTGCAGCTCGCCTGACGTGGCCGTACCACTGCAATCGTCTTTCTCGCATTTTCTGTGTAATAGGCGCAACACCCATGTGCCGTCTAATAACTTCGTTGCAAACGTGGTCTAGTCGTGAGATGCCCAACGACCACCGAAGCATCCGCATCTCCATAGCGTGAAGTTGACGCTCAGCGCCTTTCGTAATCGGCCAACATTCGGATCCATATAATGCGGTAGGCCGGACCATGGTTCTATATACCTTCGACTTTAGGCGAACTGGCATGCGTTTATCGCAAAGCCCTCTGGTAATCTCTCTCCATCGCATCCATGCCGTGCTTACTCTCCCTCTTATTTCGTCATCGAGACCTCCATCGGCTCGTAATCGGGACCCCAGATACCTAAAGCACATGGTCTTCGGTAGGTCCTATCCATTGACTTGGATGGTGCCCACATCTTGAACCGATTCCATGTACTCGGTCTTTTTGATATTGAGGCGAAGACTGTGGTGGCTAAGACGATCGCACAGGTCTGGATCCGATTCTGGAGTTCCTTCCTGCTAGTGGCTGCCAGAAGGATGTCATCGGCATACAGCAGGGTCCACGGAGCATTATTCTGCAAATCTCGTGGAATTGTATCCATGACGAGGGTGAAAAGCAACGGTGAGAGCGCTGATCCTTGATGGACGCCATCGTTTATGGGAAAGCTCTCGGGGATACCAGCTGTACATCTCACTCGACTAGTGGTGCCCGCGTACAACATTCGAATCCATTTGACGAGGATTTCTGGCACTCCATGTTCACGAAGCGCATGCCAGTAGTTGATGTGGAACGCGATCATATGCTTTTTCCAAGTCTAGGAAGGCTGGATGGAGCGGCCTTTGTTTCTCTCGATGTTTCTCCAGAAGCGTGCGACAAATCACTACAATGCAGAGCAATCAACTGGTTAGTGAGCAACTATCAAGCCTTTGTAGTTCGTAATCAACGCAATCTGTGGGCACTCCTCCTCAACTCTCGGATATCCTTCTATTATATAAACCGCTAACTTGGTGTGTCGGTTTGTATGTTTTTGTGTCTGTATGTATGTATGTAAGTATGTATGTCCGTGTGTCCGTCCGCAAAATGAAAATGAAGTGATAAGGAAGCTCATTTAGCAAGCCGCTCACAAAATTGGTCAGCTCGCAGGACATGAGCTACTGATGTTTTGCAATGGCATGATTGTGATAGCATCTCTGACTGCTATAAAAACACCTACTAAGCACCTGTCGATCATCTCACACGACGATGGAGTGGCAGGTGGAGGGTAGTGGAGAAGGGAGATGTGGGTGGAAAATTGAGGAGAATTACCGGGTGACCACAGGGACAAGGTCCAATTAGAAGGCATTCTAATGCCAATCAATGCCATCTACCATATAAGACACCTTTTTTGTGCATACGCCCTTTACGAATGTTGATGTCACAAGTGGAAGGGTGAAGCCTACGCATGGCACAATGGTACCGGTGGTGGTCGGTGGACCAATCTGGTGTTGTATATAAACGATACAGTGCATTATTCGTGTATTATGTACAATACCAGACTGGTCTCCCACCAACTGCTGGGACCTCCCTTCCTTGTGTTACGTATTCCGCGGTATTCCCTTTCACATGTGCCAAAATCTCGTGAAAAGTGCTTCATAAGGTAAAGATAATCATCACGTCATGACATGGCGTTAAAACGGGATATCAATAACCAGTCGTACTTGAGGTTAGGGATTGGTTTTCCTTTATTTATTCCGATCCTCTTCTTCCTCCTCCCCTTCGCTTCCCCATCTGCTACTGCAGCACCATGTGGAATTATTGAGAGTGTACCATGTGGAATGACTGAGAGTGTACTCAAGCATCCTACTATATATAAGCGGCTAGGTGTGTCTGTTGGTGTGTCTGTCTGTGTGTGTGTGTGTGTTTGATCGGAAATTCATAGCTCGGGTACCAGCGGTCGCCGGGAGCTGATTTTAGGAAATGATATAAGGGGTGGGATGGGAGCATGTTTGGTGGGGGACAAAAAGTGATATCGGATGATAAGAGCTGATGAGAGGCGCCAAAACGCGAAGTTTGCGAAATTTACAGCGGGTGTAACGGCGATCGCCAGAAGCTGATTATTGGATATGATATAGGGGGTAGGACGGAAACATGTTTGGTGCGGGGCAAAAAGTGATATCAGCTGATAAGAGCTGATAAGAGGCGCCAAAATGCGATTTTCGCGAAATTCGCAGCGGGTGTCCCAGCAGCGGTGAGACGTTGGTTCTGACAAGTGATGTGGAGGGTGGGACGGAAACATATTTGGTGGGGGTCACGAAGTGGTAAGGACTGACAAGGCTGATAAGAGACGCTGGAATGCAAATTTCATATTGAATCCGAATGGCAGTTCATCGCCATTCGGCCGCTACTCTACCTGGAGTCCCGTGGAATGTACCAGTGGTTGTTTGATAAAATGCCGTTTCGAAAACTGGGTATTTCTACTTCAACATCATTAACATCATTCATTATCGACCGCTAAATTACCATGACCTCCGGTTCATGGTGGTTGCTTATAAACAACAGTTTAGTTCCGCACTCAACGCGCGTATCACACGCTGCGCTTCAGCAAAGCAGGGCATCTTATCGAAGGTCAAAATAAATTTCACAAAGCAAGAAACTGTTTTGTTCTCCAACAGCGGGACCTAATCCTCTAAAGGCTGTTCACTTCCTCCAAAGGTAAGAGGTCACGCGAGCGGTAGCACGCGGAGCTAAAGTGGTATATTAATATAGCTGTTGAGGCAATATCGCAATCATGCCCTTGCAAAACAAACACAATACAAATCGAGATAATTCGCTAGCAAGGGAGGTATTAGTTCAGGGTGTGGGACGCTTTTTCAGAACGATTCTTTGCATACAGTAGGGGCTCTCACGTGGACTACAGTAGTGTGTTTCATTTTCGCCAAGCGGCCACTTGAAGGTCAAAAAAGAGGTCAAAAAAATTCGTTCAGGATGAGCGGTTTTCTCTACCTTGAAGTGACATTTCGTACTTATATAAAGGATCATCTTCACAGTGAGGGGAACGAATAAAGGGATTTTGGGAACAACGTAAAATCTCCCAAAATTAATGTACTGTTCAGTGGTAGTGCTTATGAAACGGTGGAGGTTCCATGAGCCTCGTCGGCATCCTGTCTATCGCAACGGCCTGGTGGTCGAATGGATAGTGTGACGAGCTTGGGTTTGCACGAGAGGTAGTGCCCTCCGTGGTTCGGCTCGGCTCGGGGAAATACTGTATATTGTGAAAGTTTCTGCAATCTTACGTAGGCTCCTTTGGGGATCCTCCCAACTAGCTGAGGCATCGATTTCAATCGAGTCGTTCTACACCATCCCACTGAATTCTTTTTCTTGGATATTTCTAACAATTTGTTGTGATAGGCAAGGAACTTCAAGCTGGCTAAAAAGTTTCACGAAGATCACTTACTTCGATAATTCGGTTACTCCATGGTGAGGCAAAGTTCGTATGTGAAGCAGCGCCGAATAAGCAGAGGACTTGGGGCATTTTGACCGAGTCGAAAACTACGTACACGAAAGTTCTCAGATATATTCTGTAACAGTCATCTTCCGTAACATACCAGAGTGCCACCTTACTGCAGTGGTCGAATTGAACTACAGACGAAAATCAAATCGTAAAGTTGGTAGTTTATTCTCGGTTGGGCTTCCTTCGTTCTTCCCTATTTATCTAATCACCAGTGGCATGCATAAACGTTACCATTCTTTTCGTGAGAGCACCAGCACCCAGTGATGATTTTTTTTGACAAGTTGCACTCGGGCACCCGAAGAGTCATATCTTTTCCTTCCCGATTTTGACGCCTTGTGCTCTGCTCAATTCCACTTGAGATCAACATTTCGTGGAAGAAGTGCGTGTGCACCGAAAGGAGGTTTCGCATACTAGTGGTTCTTGTCGCAATCGTCCTATCACATTAGAATGAAAGCTCGAAACTGACTTGGAACTCGGGTCTATATGCACTTTGTCTCGCTTTCATCGCCCCTCCTACTCAACCTCGCCTCTCAGCAGGCTGAAGAAGCATTTGAAATGCTCGTAGTGTTAATTAGTCTTCGGAGACGTTATGAAGGCAGTGCAATCACGAAACCTCGACGCCGCAATATCTGGGAGCTATACAGTCTTGATAGCAGCCTGTATATATTCATTTTTCTTTAGTTGCCTCACTGCTTCACTGCGAAGAGGCAGACAGAAATAAAATTGGGAATGCAACTTACCTTGTTCAGCGACATTCTGCTGACTGAGCAAAGGGCATGATTAGTAATGAAAAGGGTGTAGACAAAAACAGATTTCTGATTTAGTCGCTTCAGTTTGACTGCACTCCATTGAACTTTTCAGGGCGGTGGTTCTCCGGAGGATGCTATAAAGTGGGTTTTTTTTGTTTTTTTTTTCACAAATTTCACCAGCTAGGGTGTAATGTAGCATCTCACTTCATTATGCGTCTTTCTCCGCTGCTATAACTTAAGCTTTAAACTATGATCACTGCTTGCGCCGCTGACATTTAAATGTGGAAATCACGTTCGCGAAAATGCTGCTAGCAAATTGAATGACCAAAAACAGACCAGAGGATGGATTACTTACAATTAGATCACTCGGTAACTCAATTTGTAGTGAGCTGATTCAACCATTCTTCTGCGCGGGTCTTAAAGCGAGAGATTACCATAAAATGTGTGCAGCGTGGAAGTACGTGCACCGGTGGAAGCAGTGGGCAGGCCCCGACCAAACGATGATTCAGTGGTCATCAAATCTTTACGTTGCGTCAAATCAGAGTTGGCTTATTTTCAGAAATGAGCTATCGCTACGCCTGGTAATGCTTTCTCTCTGCATGTCGACAGTTTCGGTGATCCAGTTTGTGCTGATTTCAAACTTGCGGAGCGAAGTTCACACATATTTCGACATGCTTGATGCTGTGGAACTCGATATTTTTCAGGCGGAAAATCAAAGGGAACCATTTAAATTTCTAGATGTGTAGTAGATTTTGAGTTTTCTATCTGAGAGTGACAGTGTTTCTACATATTGCTTGCTTCTGCTTTGTATGCATTTCCCGAAAAACGTGTTAATGAATTGCCAATGAAAAATGATTGCTTTGCCTATGGAAGCACCGAAAATGTTCAACAGATGCTACCTGACTCCATTCATACTGTATACCAGCCGTGAATTCATTCACATTGATTTTTCTCATATGCACGAAAGTGTGATATTTTGACAAGGGAATATCAGCTGGTGATTCCCTCCGTCTAAAATATGATATAAGGAGGGGGAGGCAAGCAAAAAGGCATTTTGCCTACATATTCAAATGGATTTAATCACCCTTTGCGCAATTCAAACCGAATGCTCCCAGTGTGGAATCAAAGAGTACATTTTATTTCAGAAAAAATCTTCATAGCAGCCATCTACCTGGCCGATACCAGGACACTTTGCCCAGAACCCTCGTGCACTGCTCGAACTCATGGGGTACTCGTAGGATCGTGTACCATTACGACATTTTCTGAAAGGCAGGTTTCGAGGGTGTTTGCATGGTTAGAGCTAATAACCCTAGAAAACTATTCAACATTGAATCGGCTCAAGAAATGAAGTAAGACCTTCAGGCTGGAGCGGCTACGTTAGGCCTCCTTGAACTCTACGCCATGGGAAATGACACCATACTCTGGAAATGGTGATGGCCTGCATCTTGTATGGACACCAACGTGCCTCGAAACGCTGAGCTTTAACATGTTTCGTTAAACATCTGCGGAACTATTTTTCGAAGGAAGTTGTAAACTAGTAGAGCGGGAAAGCGTAGCGGTGGATACCGTTACTCAGCGGCAAAAGGTCCACGACTCCAAAGACCGTACATTTGCTGTTTTCAAAAATACAGTGTGTATCGAAAGTATAGACGCACCCTCAAAATTGCCATAATCGAACATTAGAGAAGTACTATTGGAAGTGCGTGCTGTCTTCAAAATCAGCATGCCGAAAAGCCCTTGTCAACCAGCTTTCTTATAAATTGAAGAGAGTTCCATTTTGAAACAGTTAGGTGCTATTTGGGCTGTTTCAAAAGTGTAGACGCATCTCAGACGTTCAATAATATTTGCATGAAGGTGAGCTACCAGTAAATCCTGACAGGGTCAAGCGTGCGTTGGACAGAGTCCAACGAGGGGGTTGTATTTGGCCGACCGAAAGGGGGAGGGTCGTATTTGCAAAGGTCAACGTCACAATACGCTCGTGAGAGGCACAACTTTTAAGTGCTTCTCCAACTGTAAATCATAAACGAGTGCATGGCGCAAGTCAGAGCGGAAGGATCTACTGCCGAGGTGTCATATTTGACTGTTCACGTACACAAGTACGCTCTCGAGGAGACCAATGTCTTTAAGCTGGATCTATGTTAGTAAAAGAGTGACCACTCAGGTTGATTGACTGCTAAAGCCTTACAAGAAAAGTTTGTGGAAAAATGTTTGCCTCTCGGCGACCTCCTGAAAAGAGTTTAGCATCTGTCATGAAGCAAAAAGCTTGTAGAATGGCGTGCAAAACCTAGGGACGAGACGGATAAAGTAATGTAATATCTGTGGCCCTTACGACGATTTCTTTCATGTGCATTCCCTACTGTACTGCAGTGGTTCCTTCTATGTGCGGTCAGGTTCCATCTGGTTGTCTTAATTTTCTTCAGAAACGAAGACTTGCAAAAAGTTGAATCCGAAGGCAGTTATAACATTTTAACCCTATCGCTGTGCCTAAAATCGGTCTGCGAATTCCTCAAAACGGTTTTTGCCTCCATCAGTTTTGAAAAGAGTCCATGTATTCGTTAGAAAGCTCGATCCATCTGTTTTTATTTATTCCAGGAAAACAAGAATTGCAAAATCACCGAAAGTCTAAAAATCCGGTTGTGCACAAAAAACGCTTCAAAGGGGCGTTTTTTGAAGAAATAAACTTCACTGAAGTTTGAGTAGTTCTTAGAAAGACAGCAATAGTTTCAAAATTTCTTACCTCTTCTCAGATCTCCTTGTCATTTAATGGAAATAACAACCTTCCAAATGAAGAAGTACGCGTTTCTGTGGAATGTCAATTCCTTACTCCATAACTGGAGAAGATTTGAAAATGCTACACAGAGGTAATTTTCTAAGACTAGCGGTCTCGTAGACTAAAAATCTACTGAGCGTTTCGAAAAATATTGACGTTGAACAGAAGTATACTTGAAAATTGGTAGCCCTCTCGGCCTGATGGGCCGAAGATAGATTGTGCTCGCCAATGCAACCGCGACGCTACCGCGCTCAACCTGGTGTATCGCTCGAAGTAGTAGTACCAAGTAGTACAAAAACACACACAAATATTATGTCTACACAGTGCTTAGTGAGTGCTTGGGAGGGTGGTCGTATGGAGACATACTAAAAGGAGGGGGAATCGTAAAATTTTCGAAATTGGTCCAACGTGACCAATTTCGGTACTCTGGTGAAGTGGGGTAGTTATTGTACAGTATGCCAAAACGTTCTTTGTGGAGGTTGATGGTCGCCCGGATTGCCAAAAAAAGTCTCATTTTCACCCTTGGCACCAAACATGAAAGCAAATGCTCTGCATTAACTTGATAAGAATTTGCACACTGTCACCCCTTTATACAGTACCCTGATCACAAATACACTCAGTTTCCGGCTGACGTAAGCAGTAGTTGTCAGCACCAAAAAAGTGAATGTCAGGATTAGGACGAAGTCGTCTATTGCAGGAGACGTTTTATAGGAGAAATTCTTTCCTGATCTTCTGAATTGCACAGTGCGAATTTTGAAAATATGGAAAGGTTGGGCCTCGAAACTACACAACGGAGATGGAGGGTCGTAGGAACAAATAATAATTCAAATGAGGCAATTCACAAAAACAAGTAAGAACGCCATGCCAAGATCAGCGAGCGGTGCGGTGGTGCGAGATTTGACAATGCGTACTATTTCGCACTCAACACGGGAAACAACTAGAAAAACTCAAAGTCAGGCATGGAGTTAGTCATTGGCGTTCCACAGTATTGCAGGCGGAACATTCACATCCAACCACTCCTTACTACGATCGCGATGTCGTCCGTTTTCGCTTTTGGTTCGGTCGGGACGGGCGCGATTTTGTGAGCGCCAAAATTCGGGCTCAGACCAGCCTAATAAGCCTTTGAAGTGGCTAAAATTGCGTGGAACACAAGTGCAGAAGTCGCGCCACGTTCCTCCATCAAATCGCATCACTAAGACGCTAGCTGCCAACAATTTAGGCACGCTCCTCCAGTTGAGACACGCCCCGCCCACCGCTCAATATCTTGTCTGCTTCACAATGTTGATCTGCTATGCTCTCTCCACTAAGCATTCTCTACCACTCTCCGCGTTCACTTGATCTCTCATCCCTCAGCTGATCTTTTGAACTTCCCCGCAGCGTAGAGCAGAAGGCTCGTACGTATTTCCCGCGTATTTTACGATTTTTTCTCCTTTTTTTCTCCTCGGCCGGTCCACCTCCCACCCCTACTTTCACATTTGAGTGTAATCACCTCACCAGTTTCATCCTGAATTTTGCCTTTAAGAATTTCGACAAAACGAAATGTAGTTTGGATGGGAAAGGAACATTATTTTCACTTGGCTATAGTGGGGGTTGAAATTACTCTTGCCGTTCACTGTTCCAATTGGAACACTCATCTTGCCGTCCAGTGTGTTTGTCTTTACATTTAGCGCTCTTCTCGTCCACATGTTCATGGGAATGAGAAAAAAACAACTAACCGAATTATCAATTTCGGAAGGCTACATAAAATCTTTCAGAATATATATATCTGACCTTTTAGAGAACCCTATCACTCACCTATTTCTACATATTAGTCCCTAGTTATCGGTAATATCAAAATTGAGCTAAAATTGCTATATAATGATTGGCAAGTAGTTATTAGCTGACGGGGCAGTCATTAGCAGTTATTAGCTGTGAGCTGCCAGCAGCGTGAGTGTGATAACTTATGAAAAATGTGAATTATAAATGAAATGTTAAAACAACACCTCCATATCTAGTTGATGGGGACGCTAATGAATAGGTGGATCTCGAGTTTATTGCGAATGGCAAACGAAACAAAGAGATCGCCCCTGAACATGGACTCCCCTCGAAATAAGGGACGGGGGTGTCGGACGACTTGTCTAAACTAGCTTGCCCCTCTTGCTGGCTCGCGCCATCAAAATATCCATCAGCAATAGGGCATGCACTAATACAAACAAAGACATAGGTCCAGTACAAACAAAGAAATGTGACAATTAAAGGGCGAATTTACGCAGAAAAAGGAACCCATTTCAAATTAACATAGCGGTGACGAGTTTTTACAGTAATG
>KZ345150.1:204770-216812 GCA_002352805.1 Teladorsagia circumcincta
CTTTGCCCTTGATCTCGCCATTGATGCGACTCTCATCGCTGTGCCCGCTCTTCAACATAACGCTCCCTCTGCTATCTAATCAATCGCTGCGTATTGATACGCGGCGAGTGATTTGATGGTCTGTGGGCGTGCACTGACCAGCCGCGCCAACATTGAGCCCTAATTGGTCAACAAGCTCAACCCCTTCGGTGCCAATTGCGCATCAGTCCGCACCCACAGGAGGTCCGCGGGTCCCTCAACCAGGTGAATTACTCCTAATTCGACCTTCACTCTAATCCGTGAATTCGTCCTTTAAACGGATTAGGCAAGTAAGAGCAATCGGAATTCGGGCAGCATTCCTTCGAACGTGGCAGCTCACTTGCAATCGCGCCAAGACCACGCATTCGCGCAAGAACCACGCAGTTGCGCGAGGACGCGCAGCGAACGTAATTTGTCCGAAGCAAGGATAAATGGCCAGCTTTGTAAGACACTAGCGCCTTTGTCACGCACTTTCGAGCTGCGACCACGGCGAATTTGTGTGCTGCTCTATCCCACCCAATGAATGGTTCTTCGAGTTGACTTCAGCTGGGGTTGTTGTTTCAAATAAGAAAAATGGAGCCTGTGAGCTGTTCTAGCTAAAGCATAGAATGAATTTCTGAATCCCTAGATAAGCTCAGTATTCATTTCAGAAAAAAAAAACGTGAAAGATTGAGAAATGCTTTTGAAGATTATTCACTTTATGGAGTGCAGTTGTATTTGTTGCGATATAAATTGAAAGTTCGTGAACACAAACACCGCCTCATTTGATAATAGTCAACAAGGAGGTAATAAGGTTCATTTTTTGTGCTTCACCTCAAAACATGCTGTTCCACAAATTGCTTCTCATAGGGACTACAATCGCAGCTCATGCAGTGGAAGCCTTCAAAGGGCAGTGCGATATAACCCAAACAGAGCTTAAGGTGAGCCCTGGAGCAGCCATAAGCATTAGGATTTTGCATGTCTGCCAACAAATACTTTCGAAAATTAAGTTCGCCAGAAATCAGACACATAATCACTGCGTTCGGATCACTGTTACCAAGGCCGGAGGAGTGACCCGCAAACTCGAGACCATATGCGGAGAATTTAGGGTTCAAGCTGGAGTTTCAAAAGAACTGGCAAGTTGTTTTGATGTTTAGTTTCACTGGTCGCAATTCTAAGTCAAATAGTTTTTAGATGGCCAAAAAATGCAGAAAGTTTTCGGCGAAAGGTTAGTTCTGCCCAAATGGCATTTTGCTCTTTTCTGAGTTCTTCATCAAACAAATATGTTCTCTCCCTTTCTGCTGATATCTTTTTGGTGGCAGAAATTCTCAGAGGCTGAGCGGGCTCTAATCACTGGCTCGCTGGTGCTTGCACAACAACGTCTCAGAGACAGTGTATAGCTTACTCATCTACTAGAGGCTAGAGTTAACCATAAGGAAAACTTTTGTGGGGAATGAAAGGGAAAGTAAGGGAGAGGGGCGAAATAGAAAACAGTTTATTTTACTATGCAGTAATGCTACCAATGTCTATTTCTTCACACAGTCTCAACATTGACTTCCTGACCGACACCATGCGGTCCTTATTCACCAGTTTAGCTCCGCACGCAAGCGCGCGCCTCACGCGGTGGGCTTTATTGGAATTGGACAACCCGCAGAATATTATATCACATGGCTGAAAAATCAATAGTATGATTAGGTAGAGTTTTTCCCCTATTAGCGTCGCTGAAAGAATGAAATGTGACCAATCATAGACATTCGGTGACTAACTCTGATAGAAGTTCACCATTGGTCCAAGTCCGGATAGTTTAGTGGCCGAGCAATCTTTACTTTCCTAAGTGAGGAGTTGGTATGGAGCATGTCACATGCTGAGAAGATGGTTTGATTTGACTGGGTGCACAGTCAGTCGGCGTTACTTATATCAGTACGCTAATTACCACTTACTGTCACGCCACCAACCCCTTACCACCTTGATCGTTTGCCAGTGGTGACTGCAACTCATTTGTTATCATACCGCTTACCAATAGTGTCTCCGTCCGATTCCCTATCCAACATATAGGAAGTAGGGTTTTACTCTCATCACCAAAAATACACCGAAATGATGGTGCTCAAATTTCGAACTCCCTTATCAGGCATTATCGATAGTTATCTCTTTTGATCACTCACCATCCGTGTTTCCGTTGGACCCTTCATACCATATGTAAGAGCCAAGGTCCTACCGTCACTGCGAAGGCCGCTGCGAAATCCGTGGTCTCCACAGTCTGACACCCCTTATCTGTTCTTATCAGCTGCAACCACTTTCTTTCACCATACACCTTGGTCCGAGCCTCATCCTACATAATATACATGAGTTCACACATGTTGCTATCAATGCGATGGGCGTGACGTAACTGACGGCATTGACATCCCGACGGACGAAATCGGCTCTCCTCATTTGCTATCACCTTTTTTCCGTTTTTGTTTGTGTCCACGTAACACACCACGTAATTCTTACGAGTACAAAATCTACTATTAGGCGAACGGCGTAACGAAATTGGTGACATGGGCATTCCGACGTCTAATCAGTAGTTATCTTTGGTCACCCACCATCAATGTTCGTCTCCGACCCCCATATCACCCAAAATTTTGAGCGCTTCGTGCTCAAAGGGAGTGAAGTCATGAATTTCTGGTGAGACATACACACACAAACGCCTAGCCGATTATATATCGGGATGTCTCTTGGCCGAGAACTATTCTTGATAATGATATTTTTCAGGAGAGTACCAGATTCCTCCAAGAGACAAGTTCTTATTGTTCAAGATGGAGGCCGGCGAAATGCTGGAATGCCACTGCTACGGAAGTGCATGTGGAGTCATATACCTGGGTGGAATTATGGCTAGTTTTCATTTGTTCATCTGTACTAACCAATCAGCGAAAACTGGATGCCACTGAAAATGATTACTTATTCCAGGAAACACTCGATCATTCTTCTGATAGGGTACTCGAAGGCGATATCGAGTGCATGAAACCAGAAGTCACCAAGCAGCTCCTGGCGCCACCACCAGCCGTTCAGACCAGTAGCATCAGTACGCTGCATCAGTTCTTGAGTAATCTGAGTTACAGTCAGCAGAATCTTGTCTAACTTCTTTCTAAATAAGTGTACCAGTAGATGATGCCCGTTTGGAAATGAAAGCTAATCCTTGATAGGAGATATGTTTTGGGAAAGAAGCATTTCTTCCATCTATTTAAATTACCAGACACATTGCGAAGTACTCTTACTCCTCCTGTATTATGGGTAGAGCTCATGTAGGACCGTTCAAACTCGGCTTGACTGCTAGGAAGCGAAGAAGCTTCTCTAGTCTTTGTTTCATGGTAGAAACGCAGAGATGTGATTTGAAGATAGCCCAATCGTAGGGGCACAGGTCGGGTTGAAACGATGTGCTATGTACGATGTTCGGAAATCAAATAAAAAAGCAACGGAGAGCGTTGCTAAGGCAAGAAAGTAAAAGCTTCACACGGAACACTAAAATTTTCCTTGTGAGATCGGTGCTAGTGTGAAAGGGAGACACAGGTTACGAGGAGAGGGAAAACGTGAGAGAGCGCGGACAGCATCACGACATCGGTGAATTGATGTTCTACTGTCTCGTTTTCCTGTTCATTGATCGCCGACTCGCGACTTCACTCAATACTATTTCTAATCAAGGGTTCAAACTTGGTCAGCCCATTGGTGTGCGTTGTGTGAACGACTTCTGCGCACACGGGTAGTTCTGTCGAAGCGACTATCAAGTGTATAGAGAAGGTGCGGAATTCTTCGTGCTCCGTTAAGGATATGAATTCCAGATATAAAAATGATGAATATGTAGCTAGTGGAAGTGAAATAGTAATAGTGGTACCTGTTGTAGGAATCTTTCAGCAAAATATTCCTGAAGGAATATCAAAACAAAGAAAAGAGCCTCTGTTTAGTGCCGTCATCGCCTTTAGAACCCAACGTCATCTGCAGTCGCCGTCGAGCTCAAAGTCGTCCCACAACAGATACCACTATTACTATTCTAGCCTAAAGAAGATACATGATCACTCTAATTGGTTAGCTGATGGATATCTCCCTAGATACAACAGCTCTGGCTATACAAGATCCTTTCGAGCAAAATTTTAACCCACTCGCGACCAAGCGGGTTTTTCACGACAGCGCAATGTCAGCCACCGGTGGCTGACATGGTCCCAGGGGAAATCCATCCTTTTTCGATTCTTTCTATACACTTTCTACCACCCTGGGGGTTAACGAGGGTCCTGATCACGAATATGATATCCATTTTTGCCGATGGCGCCAAATTGGCCGCCAAATAGCGCCAATTTGACGCTGGCGCTAAAAACAACTTTCATATTCGTAATCAGGACCCCCGATAACCCCTAAACACAAGTTTTCAGCGGATTTGGTGAAAACAGCCCTGGCGCCAAATTGGCGCCAACGCTAAAAACGGATTGCATATTTGAGATCAGGACCTCCAACAACCCCCATGGAGAAAGTTTCAGCAAAAAAAAAAGTTTTCAACTTTTTTGGTGAAATTTTGGAGTGATTATATTATTTCTTCAATAAAACTTTAGCGGGTGGAGATTTTTACTGCCCAGGGGTAGCCTAGATAGAAGAGGGTATGAAGATTATTTGCAGCACAGGAAATCTTCCGAAGACCTCCTTCTGTTTTCAAAAATTCCATTCAAAGCCGAATGGGTCAAATAGCGTCGTGATGGTCCAAGGTCTCTCGAGGACCACGTCAAGCTCTACCCATGCACAAGGCTGCCAACGAATTCTTCGGATGTCGTCGGTGTAGAAAGCTATTGAGACGTTTCAACTATGTATATGTGCTCTTCAGCCTTCAGTTGAGAGCGTGCGTTTGAATATAGCAAAGTGTGATAAGTGCCGTTTTGAACGTGGAGTGGAGTGTCTCGTTTTTTTTTGGTCACCTCTGTATATGAAATGTGAAAGGTGATCGAGATTTTATTCTCTTACTGTTTCAGCAACAACACCGACACCACCCTTGGAAGAAGAAGGAAGCCATAAGAGCCAAAACATTGTAAGGTTTTAAAATTACCACTTTCGGAGAACTGAATCGTTGACAGAAACAAATTCATGCCATGAAAAACTCGAAACAGTAATCAAACCCGCACCCAAGTATTGCACACATCGCACTTATATTTTCAGATCCTAGATAATAGTTCATTACTCATCCACCTTAACTGTTTACCAGCTTGGCACCGCAGCAGCCGCATTGCGTGTGTCAGCCGTATTGCGCGCATGATACGGAAGGCGTAAGCGAAACTTAGCAGATGGTGCAGCGCTAGGTTCACCGCTGAGCAATAAGTTTCCTCGTAAAATGCGTTACTTGACCATTCCATAGATTGTCCATTTGTGCTGAAGCTCATACGCTGATACGCGCGGTGGACTGCGGAGTTAAAGAGGTGTCTGTAACCAACAGCCATGCATTGAATGTCAGGACAGTTCAGCGGGCGAATAATAGTTTCTGATGATGTTGCTGTAAAAATACCCAGTATTATTTTGTATTATTTCGAAGATCCCTCCATGCATTCTTAGAAATTTCAGGAGTGTAGCGGTCTAGTGGTGTTCGGTGCTCATGATAGCATCACAAATTAAGTGATATCAAAAAATGCGCGACCTAAAATCCGAGTTAAATGGCCCTCCATGTCCTTACGCATATTGTTATTATCAGCCCTCATCAGCCCTTATCACTTTTTGTCCCCACCAAACATGCTCCTGTTACACCCTCCACATCACTTGTCACAACCAACGCCTCACCGCTGCTGGGACACCCACTGTGAATTTTGTGAAAATTGCGTTTTGGTGCCTCTTATCAGCTCTTATCAGCTCTTATCCTTTTTGTCCCCCACCAAACATGTTCCCGTCAAACCCTGCACATCTCTTGTTAAAACCAACGCCTAACTGCTGCTGGGACACCCGCTGTAAATTCCATGAAAGTTGCGTCTTGGCGCCTCTTATCAGCTCTTATCACTCGATATCACTTTTTGTCCCCCACCAAACATGTTCCCTTCCCACCTCCTATATCATAACCTGAAATCAGCGACGACAGCTGGAACCCGAGCTATGAATTTAAGGTCAAACACACACACGCACACAGACAGACACACCAACAGACACACTTTGCCGATTATATATAGTAGGATCTTTGATTCACTTGAGTGTACATTCCACGATCAGACGATATAGTTCTAGCTCCTTCGTGAACGTAATGCAGCTGTTCACTATATACAACGTGTGCCCTCCTCGTGCATAGGCAGCAACAACGTCGCTAGAAGCCAGGCATGAACTACGCAGACCGACACTCCTCATACTTACCATGCTACGGTGTAGCGGCGTCTGCGCTCTCGTTGGTCTGCTCCGCTCGGCGCTCATGTCCTTGGGGGGGGGAGGATACATCACAGGAGGGCCAGTGACACTAGGATTAAGTCTAGGACAGGGGAAGAACACCAAGGAGAATACATAATGCTCACATCTTCCACACAGGATCCCTGCCCTTGCACAGGGCTTATTCCCGAGCACAATGATTGACTCGCTAACTTGAATGTCCTCCCTAAGGACATGAGCGCCCTCCGCTCAATCGTTTTGCTCGTATGACTTCTGCCTGATTCGTAGCGTCAGCTGAGCTGTCTCTGTCTCTGCCTCTGACCTCCTGAAGACGTCCACCATTTAAGGAAACAAGGTTTTCGCTATCAATGTTTTCGCAATGCCTATTCGATTTTCCCTCTTCTATGGCTATACAGTTCGAATCTCACGTTCATTTTCCAATGGAATAAATACTAGGTTCGAGCATAATATCGTAGCGCTTGCATTCGGAAAAAAGCTCTGGAAAGCTGCTGTTTTGGCAACCTTTTTCTTCATGAAGGTTTCCTGCCGCCTGGATGTTCCAACTTCTGATCGCCACATCTGAGTACGCTTGCAATATTTAAACAACTGCAGACAAAATATTGTACAGCGGAAGAGGTACGCTCGAATGATAAACGTCTTTCCCTAGTTATACTTGTGTTCAACAAACTTGTATGTTAAAAGAAACGCTAATATGCTCCAATCTAATACTTTGAAGTGGTCGCGAAAAGTGTTTCTATAAGATCCGATAACAGGCGCCAAAACGCTAATTTCACGATATCCACAGTGCCCGACCCAGCACCAGTAAAGCGTTGGTTCCGAGAAGTGATGTAGAGGGCAGGAGGGGAACATGTTTGGTGAGGGTCAGAGAGTGATAACGGCTGATAAGATCCGATAACAGGCGTCAAAACGCTAATTTCACGATGTCCATAGCACGCGCCTCAGCAGCAGTGAAGCGTTGACTCCAAGAAGTGATGTAGGGAATAGGACGGGATCATCTTCGGTGGGGGACCCAAAGCGGCTCATAGGGGCCAATAATAACGATACGTGTAAGAATTCAGAGGTCACTAAAAACCAGACTTGATATAGAGCATTCGATTTCAAAATCCTTTCAATTGCGTTGTTGTCACAACTCAAAATCCCATTAAACCGTTAACCGTTACGTTTCCCAGAATTTCTAAGAATGTGTGGAGGATGTTTGGAGAATTACGATAACGACTACTAGGTATTTCTATTTGAACATCAAACACAATCCGACCGCTAAATTACACTGCCATCCTATGCGTGGTGATTGTTTACAGACACCACCTTAGATCCGCACTCCACTGCGCGTATCAAACGGTGACTTTTTGCAGAGATGGGCAGCCCATGGAACGGTCAGCTAACGCATTTTGCGGAGCGACTCAATATTGGGCGGTGAACCTAGCGCTTTACCGGCTGTCTCGCTTCACCCAGGTCTTCCGCTTCATACACGCGGTAGCGTGCGCAGCTAAACTGGTTTGATATAATCAAATTATACAATTGTTATACTTAGCTTTTGGATCTTAATATTATTGTATCTTTTCAAGTTAGGTTAGATGCTGTTTGGTTCATTACAATATTTCATTCCTACACCGATACAACAGCAAAAAAAAAAACGATTTTCTGAAATACTACCTTTTCTTCAACATGTCGTTTTTAAAGCACCTCGCTATCTGTTTGTCAAAATGTCACCTTATATTCCGCAGATTGTCTAGTTCTACCCGAGCCCACCATGTGATGCGCACGGTAGTGTCCGTAGCTAAACTGATGAATATAAAAGCGGCCTGGGGTGCTCCATAAAGCAAACAGTTTTTTTTCAAAAAAAGTTTATACGTTTGTATGAAACTTGCGAGTGAAATAAAAGAAATTCCCACTTGAAAAAGGGACACTCCTTAACGAGCAACCTAATATTTGGCTGAATGCTTTTTCAGCCGTAACTTTTTTGCTGGATGGCAAAGTGGTACAAATTTTGATATGTTCCGAGAGCGAGAATTTCATTGAATTAGCACCTGTGCTGATAGGGAGAAAGAGTGAAGAATGAAGAAAATTCTAAGGGAATACATGTATGACGAAATTCCTCAGAAAGTTTTGAATCAATGTGAAAAGCTCAACTCAACGGAAAGATCGACCGCAAGATGACTACAAAATTGATCCTTTCTTCGTAAACTCTGAAGCCGCCGGAACATAGTAGGGCTTACGTATGGAATTACTAAATTGGGTCCCTGTCTCTTGGAACCTTCCTAATTTTTCCAGTTTGACGAGTTACACTTCACATTCCCTAATTTACCGAAAGTTTCCTCATCCTTGCCCATGGTGTCCTGACATGCGTCTCTCTCGAAAGCATGCAATGCTGTCAGGACCCACTGTTAGACAGTAAGGTTGTAATGTTACGAGTCAATCTATGTATTGCGAGAAGTAGACGTCAGTGCCGTGCAGTTGCCTGCGCGTGTATGCGCAACTCCTGGAATCTGTCTGTACACGTCCACAGCCACTACTTCTTGAATCGAAAGCTGTGATCCCACTTCTTTCATAGACTATTATAATAAAGCCACCGCCTTGTTCACGGATAATAGTCGATACAGTGGGTCGAAAGGATTTTAGTCAGGACGCCACATATACTTAGTGCCGTCATAGCCAAACATCCCAAATTTACTCTTGTCGCTCCAGATAACGTTGGATCCATGCGAGGACATCTAGTTCAGGTGTGCACAGACAGATTCCATCACTATCATTTCGCCGTCAGACGATTTTACACGATTCGAGGTCTACAGACTATTCAGATTGGTTATGAGAGGTGTTATGTATCCACATGCACGGCAACTGCACGGTAGTGGTTTCATCTTCTATCAGTAAGCATAAGCAAAGCAAAGCATTGCAGTTCTACTGTCTAATAAAGAAAGATCATTAGGTAACCTTGCCGAAAACGCTGAGCTCAAATCTGCCTTCCTATGTTTGTACGTCTTGCGTATTAAATCTTATTCACGGACTCAAAAGAAGTATAAGTGAATGAAAAATACATATTGCAGACTGCAAATGTGACTGAAGACGAACTTGTGTAAGTTTACAACTGGACGAGTGGATTATGTCATTGTGGGCTATGGGCTATGTGGGCTGTATCGTTGTTATTATGTTTAATTCATACTATACATACAGTACTCGCCGTTTGAAATCGAAAATCCACGCAAATCACGCGATTCCGCGTGATTCGCGTGAATTCGCTATAATTCGGGTCAGGTTGAAGTATTCGAGATGAGGAAAACACCGTTGAACTCAGCTCGCCGAGTTCTACAAGAAGCTGCCCTAATTCGCCCTAGAGGCACCACCCTGGATTGCGCCATGCACTCGACTATCATCTCAGAAGCTCATCTCATGTAGTTGCCTGCACGTAGTGTGTATCTGATAACGCTAATAAGAACTGGCTGATACACAGAAAGATGGGTCTTAATAGTCGCCCCAGAATGCGCCAGGCACTCTACCCTGGCCACTGCATTGGATGAAATTTTTTTCCAAATCTTAGATACCTACAGCAATTTGAAATGCTGAATGACTAGATATGTAGGCACTGCACTCAAGACCCCCTTCTGTCGCATCCAAATGGAAATCATAGATCAGTTTCCAGTGGGGTAACTAGAGGTATTTCGGGAGGGAACCCAATGTCTAAGGTAATATTACTTGGAAATCTGTGAAGTTAGCGACGAAAGCTCTTCACCGCTGTAGAATACCCTCTCTTCTGTGTAGAAAAAAGGTGACCTACTTGATCGCCGATGAGTGCTCATTTCGTTGTGTGACCTCAAACAGCCTCTGCGTCATGATCTACTAGTGAGTTAGGTTTCCTATAGCCTTTCAGACGCGGTTACGGAGCTGATATGCACACTGTTCAATTCCTCAGGCGAAATGCTATCGAACGATATACAACTCACTTCGAGGAAAACGCCTAGTTTTCTAGCCGCCCACTAAATCCATTTTTTGACAATTCCCAATTTTAGAAGGGATGTTTCGAAGAAATCCGAGGAGGGAGGGACGAGCACCCTCCCCTGTCGTAGAGTACGTTTACTTGCGTGTTGGAAAAGGACGACATGCCCGGGCATAAGCGAGTATTTCTTCCATGGTGTGGCCTTAAACATCGCTCTCCGCCACGCCCTGAAATGAAAACCAGATTTTTTGCTCTTTCAGATGACTCTACAGAGCTGAGGTGTGCACCATTCGGTTCCCCATGCAAAATGCTATCGAGTGATATACATCTCAGTTCCCACACGAAACTTTCTTTTTTCACCGTTTTCGACCTTTTCCTTATCGCCGATCGCCTTCCTCAGCCCTGGCCACCCACGTGCAATTCACGTGCGCGGTGCGTGAGAGCTCACGTGACAGCGGATGGCCTTTCTCGGTAGCTGGCGAGCAGCCCGATCGATACACCGCTATGCGTGTCGAAAGTGCGTGGGAAAGTCTGGCCACCCACGTGAATCGCACGTGGGTGGTCAGGGCTGAGGAAGGCGATCGGGGCACTATTGCACTATCACAACCCCAGTGGAGGTGAGATGGGTCAAAAATTTGCTGAAACTTGCGCTCGGGGGGTTATCGAAGCTCCTGATCACAAATATGACCTCCATTTTTAGCGCTGACGCCAAATTGGCGCCATTTGGCGCTACCTGGCGCCAGTTGACGCCAAGGGTGTTTTCACAAAATTCGCTGTAAACTTGCGTATGGGGAGGGGGGGTTATTTAGGATGCTGATCACGAATATGAGCTCCATTTTTGGTGCTGGCGCCAAATTGGCGCCATTTTGCGCCAGTTGGCGCCAAGCGTTTTTTACCAAATTCGCTGTAAAGTTGCGTATGGGGGTTATTTGGGGTCCTGATTGCGAATCTACATTCGTTTTCGGCATTCGCACTGTTTAAGGCATATTTTCTGCTTTCCTGAGCTCTCTCACTTATAGTGCCTAGGACTAACTGGGGAGGGAGGTTTGACTATAGAGTGGTTGGCCACGCAGCGTTTGGCAAATGTTGAAGGGTGTGGAACCGCAGTGTAGTTGGTTTACTCACTAAGGAGCCCTCCTTTCTCCAAAGGCTTAGTCCTGATTGCGACCTAATCAGTGAGAGGGCGCAGGCAAGCAGGAACTAGGCGCGGAGTAGCATCAACGACAAAAACAAATGCCATATTCGTAATTAGGACCCCAATAACTCCCATACGCGAGTTCACTACAAATTCGGTGGAAACTCTTTGGCGCCAACTGGCTCCAAATTGGTGCAATTTGACGCCAGCGCCAAAAATGGAGGTCATGTTCGTGATCAGGAGCCTCAATAACCCTCCTAGCGCAAGTTCAGCAAAAAATTTTTTGACCCATCTTACCCCCACGGGGGTTGTAGTAGTGCAGTTGTGCCGGCGATCAGCGATAAGGAAAAGGCCGAAAAGGATGAAAAACGAAAGTTTTGATTGGGAACTGTGATGTATATCATTCGAGGATTTTGCATGAGGAATCGAATGGTGTACACCTCAGCTCTGTAGGGTCACCTGAAAGAGCAAAAATTCTGGTTTTTATTTCAGGACGTGGCGGAGAGCGATGTTTGGGACCACATTAGGGAAGAAACACTCTCTTACGCCCAAGCATTTCAAATTGTTGTAGAAATCTAAGATTTGGAAAAAATTTCATCCAATGCAG
>KZ345151.1:28445-55285 GCA_002352805.1 Teladorsagia circumcincta
CACACAGAGACAGACATAGCGCATTATATAGTGGGATCGTTATGGGCTTTTGAAGACTGAAAACTCGCGTCAGGAAATGCCTTAAAAAGCAAAAGGAGGAAAAGTCAGTCCCATGAGACCATTTTTCGGCTTTATGGATTTCGTTTTTGACGTTATTTCTTGACTTTATGACAATTATTTTTTGACTTTATGACGTTCCCGCTCGTTTTTGATCAGGACAAATGCGTCATCATATGTACAGTATCTATTTCATCAAGGTGTGCTCGGAAGTTGGGACTTCTTTAAAAGTTGATCTCTTACTGGGTAATAATTGGTATATGCTAAGGGACTTCCAAGGTCGGTCTTCAGTGAGAGCTTAAAATGGCAATGTTTTTTGAAGGATATCACTGCGAAAATCGGGTCATTTCTGCAAGGGGAGTTTGACCAAGCCGAGCGGAGCACGATCTATACTTGATCCGTCACTTCCTGGTTTCTGTCTGCTATTCTTTTAACACTTTTTGTTTTAGTTGAATCTTTTCCAGATGAGAAACTTTCATAAGCGAGGACAAACTCGAAGGAAAAGCAGACTGGAAAGCGAAACATAACATGCAGAAAGCTGTTCTTCCTCCAGTTGTCTCGGCTGTCCTTATCTTGCGAAAGTGTCTCGGTTTTTGCGACGGTTTCTTTTTAGAAACACTGTCTTCCACTTTCCGTTGAACGACGATCTTGAAAGTTTTTCTGTACATACCACAGTTACAACTCAGTGAAAAGATTAAGTTCGAAAGTAGTCCCAACTACCGAGCACGCATTGGTGAAATGGTGTGCTGTACTTATGGTGACGCATTATCTTGATCAAAAGCTTAGCAGAATGTCCACAGCCCTTCTCGGTTCCATTTCCTGAGTCATGCAAAAAGAAATTGTTAACACGTTGACGACCGTGTGATGATGTCATACCACACTCTTCCGGCCGCGTGGGACCATGTGGTATGATGTCATACCACAGACTTTTTTGAGCTGGTTTTCGAACATATCAGGAAGTTTATTTATGTGATGTACACACCATGCTTAGACAGTGTTACAAAAAGCATGGTCCCTGGAAAGAAGTTTCCGTTGGTGGGCTATCGAATTTCTGAAAAAATGTATGACTAATGAATAGCAGCCTCACTTTTTGCGCTAAGGCTGAAATAATGCTTGCACTGATAATTTGACGCAAGGGGTGAGGATACTTTCAATCGGAGACAGAGGATACAGGGACAAAGGAGAGACACTAGGAGGGTTCTCTCCCACTCGCACATTAGCTGTATTTTTACACGCTAACAAATTGCAGGAATCGCTGAACTTTCGAAATCGTGAAATCTGACGCCTAACACACAAGAAGGTTAACAAATAAACAGTTCCTCCAAGAAAGGTGTTTTCGTGGGACATGATGTCATAGCACGTTTCGCCTTCGTTTCGTCTTCGCGTTACATGATGTCATACCACGTTTGCGCGGTCAGAATAGTGCGCGCGGTCCCACACGCTAGACAGCGAAAATGAGCGCGGTCGTCAACGTGTTAACTATTCCGTAGTTCGTCTAAATTCCCGCGCAATGTGACTACTGGCACTTACTCTTTTTTTTGCGGCTATTTGCCCTTGCTCAAAGTCCAACGGTTGCTTTCCTATCGTGGTGACCTGAAAAAGAAAAAATGATGACTGCCAATCAGCTTCATTAACCAAAAATCAAATCCGGTGAAGAAACAGCGGGTGGCTGTACCATTTGAAGACGTAGGAAAGCGAACCTATCTGGAAAGATTGACACAAATTTTTTTCAAGCATTGTTAGCCTGGAATTTTGTGTCGATATCGGAATCTGCAATCAAATTTGACACATTTTTCCTGGTGGACACCTTTTCAGAAATTTTGTAGTACCCGAGATTTTGAACAATTCCTAAATGGCTGTAGCTTTATCGTTTGAGGACGCAGCGTAGTCACCTACACAAAGAATTTAAACGCAGATAAGAAGGAATTCGGGCGGTATGCGCTCCTGAGTACTCTGGGCCCTATAGTGCAGGTGCCAGGCACGTTCGCTGCAAACAAGTACGTTATTCGTAACCAGGGAGTCGGGCTCCCTATTTGGGTAAAGTTTTGGCCAATTTTGAAATTTTGACCTGGTCTCGAAAATTAGGGCACTCCCTAACGCACTTATCCATCAAAATGAAACAAAATCCCGGAATCATGATGGAATAAACTTCCATACACACTTCAGATAGCTACTGGCGATCGTTGATAAAATGATGCAATCAAAAGGCTTTTCAGCTATGTTGGAAAAAAGCAAAACGGGGAAGGAGCCGAACCCGTAATCCCTTGCTCAAGAAGCTACACACTACACGCTGCGCCAGCGAAGACCGGGAGATGGACCTCCGTGACTTTTATGATTGTGCCTTCATGTAATTGAAGGGAAAACATGGGAAGTAAGGGCAGAAACAACCCTCTGTAACTCCTCACAGAGAAGCGTTCAACAGATACGGAAAGCAGAGTTGAGCTCAGGGTGTCGAGACGCGTATGAAAATGTACAACACATTTCGATTGGCCGCGTTGGCCTGATGACCTTTCCTGGTCAGTCCTAATCGCAATCAGTCGGTGAACACAGAAAAGCGCATATGGGTTCCAAGTGGTGTTGGAGCCGAGAATGAATGTATAATAGTATTGGTGATCAGGACACAAATAAGCTCTATATAAAGGTTTCGGTGGAAACAAGGGTCGCGACTAGGTGATGCCAAGTGGCGCTCTAGCATAACCGCTGAAAATTGAAGTTGTTTTCGTACAGCGTATCGAATTGCTCCTATTGTCGAAGTTTTGAAGAGAAATAAGATTTTGATATTCTGGTGTTGCAATGATTGAAATTTAGTACGGTTTGTCAGAGGGCAAATCGAGTACCGTATCGTATTCCTTGACATGTTTTTTCAGCTACCGAGATTGACGGAGGGTCTGTTGATGAAGCTTTCCTCGAGGCAATGAGACAGAAATGTCCTTGTCGTTGCATAATCAAAGGGAATCTCGAAATTAAGGGAATGGACGGTAAATGTTTTATAAGCAACCAGTTTAGCTCCGCACACTACCGCGTGCATGACACGACAGGCTTTGGTGAAAGTGAGCAGCCTGTGGAGCGTTGGGCCCCGTTGGTAAAACATCCAATAGTCAGTTGCTTCGTGACGCGTTCGTATGCCTTCGATAGGTTACCTAGTTTTGCTGAAGCTCACCGATTGGTACGTGCGGTGGGGTGCGGAGCTAAACTGGTGTTCGTAAACATCTATTGTAAATTGAAGGTAAGGATGATTTAGCGGTCGAATAATAACCCTAGTAATGATGTTGAAAAAATACCCATTAATCATAATAGCATTTCTTCTTCCAACCACGGTACATTCCTAGGAACTCTAGGGAGAGAAGCGGTCAGATGGCAATGACAACGCAATTAACACGTTGACGACATCGCGCGTTTTGGGCTTTTGCACCGCGTGGGACCAGAGCGATTCTGCGAGCGCTGCCGCCACACCCCAAATCCATGGATTTTGAGCTGTAAGCACGCAATATTTGGATGCGACCAAGTGTTTTTAGTAATGCTTGATCTATCTAACTTATCGGAAATGGCAGTAATGGACGTTTGACCAAGATGACGTGTTAAGGCCATGAAAAAGTAATTTTACTTACTCTCGGTCTATGAGTTTCAAAATTAATTTGGACGTGGTTGTATCGGTGAAAACCCATAGCTTTCCATACGAATAGGTTTGTATTCGTTTCAACTATTCTTTGTTATCAACATGATTACGATAATAAAAAGAAAACGAGTAATGAACTGAACAAACGTATCCGTACGATCTGGAAAACCTCTACCAAACTAGTGGATATCAGGTCATTCTGTGAGCCAGGCGATTCTCAGTCATGTTCACGTATGATCAATAAAATGAACACAAAAAAACTTGGGAAAAAATCGGGCATGTACGCAAAAAATAAATGGAATGGGTGTGGCATTCATAGTTGCCACAATGTCCCATGAGGTGCAAAAATGGCGGCCACATAGTTGCCGCGCTGTCGTCAAGGTGTTAAAACGAAGTTGAAGTGGTTGGAATGAAACGCTCCCCTTATCTAGAACCTGGTTTCGTTGATCTCTATATCCCAGCGCGTAGCGTTACTATCAGCCGTTATCAGCTGTTATCACCTTCGATCCCCCACCGAACATGTTTCCGGCCCGCCCTTCACATCACTTGTTGGAACCTGCACTCCGCTCTACTGGGACACCCGCTGCAAAATTCGTGAAATTTACATTTCAGCACCCTTTGCTGCCCTTATCAGCTGTCATCACCTTTGGTCCCCCACTAAATGTGTTCCCGTCCCATCCTTCACATCACTTGCTGGAAACAACACTTCACTGCTGCTGGGACACCCGCTGCGAACTTTGTGAAAGTTGCGTTCAGCGTCCCTTATCGAATCTCATCAGCTGTTGTTACCTTCGGTCCCCGCCAAAAATGTTCCGGTATCGTTCCCTCTATTATATCGAAAAACCAACTCCAGATGACTGCTGGGACATGCGCTACGAATCTCGTGATACACAAACACGCGCACACACACACGGACAGACAGGCTTAGCGCTTTATGTATAGTAGGGATAATGTGAGAACGACAAGATAGCTGTTCTGACCTTTTATTCGAATGATTACTGAATTGTTCACGCTACAATGCCGCTCGTCTTATATGCATATGCGACAAGACGGTGGCGAGGAGAGTTATTACACGCTGCGATATAATTGTAAAGCACTGCATATACGGGGGGTGACAAAAAAGGCACTCCGCTCATGACGCATGTCTGCTTAACTCACTCAGGGACTCGGTGCTGGTGGAAGTTATAAGTTTCAATATTCAGATTTTGAGCATAAGTTTAAGCAGGACAAGACCCCGATGCAGTGGCCTCACCTTTCCCAAAATATATTGTCACGTCTGTCATCGTCGTCGAGCTCAAGGAAGCCTCCCGTAAATGCTTCACATTAAGCTCTCACAAATTTCCTGAATCGATCCAATGCAGAGTTGCTTCATGGGGTCATTAGATCTGGATATGCAACCCCACCCCCCTCAGAACCTCCCTTCCAGGAACTGCTGTGGTGGTTCGCGATCCGTCTAGAGTACCGCTGAGCTCGACCAGTGCACCATGTTTGCGACGCAAATTTTTCTGATACCGTTCAGTCGTTGGCCCTATGGAGATTTTTTCATGGAATGAAATGTGCTCTTCAATTTTAAGTTGGAAGCATTCGGTTTGAAATGAGCGAAGTGTGATGGAATCAACTTGAAGAAAGAAAACGTCTTTTTCATTGTAACCCCCCCCCCCAAATCAAATCTTTACTATCCCTCTATGCATTAGGCTGTAAGGAAAGTTTTCTCTGTTCCGGATCCTGATGTTCAAATGTGCATATCTCAACTTGAATACATTCTGAATCTTCCTCCATTGCTAACATTTGATGAATTTGACAAATCCGTTCGCTGGGACTACGGAGCTCCAGAGGCGATGGATGGAGAGAGCGAAGGTCGTCTTACCATCATGATAGGTTTCGCAATATTTTTCTCATTTGAGGTGTTATCCATACGGTTGAAAAAGTAGCAGTGAATAATTGAGAGGTCTAGTGACTAAGATACTTGTCGCACAGTTCGACACTGCAAATTGTTCACTGGTTCAGGTTCGGTTCTGCGGTCTGCGGCTTAGGTGCATCGCACACAAGAGTTGGCCCATTTATGGCAGCCTGGCAGGGCCCATATGCCAAGGTTTCGGAGTATGCTGACACCTTGCAATATTCTACTGTCATAGCTACGCCTGTGCTTAAAGAGCTGCGTCTCTTGCATAAAGAGCTGCGCCTCTTGCAAGGCCGCGTAACAGGCAGCACAACTTTCTCGTGGTGCAGTTTCACCTTTTCAATGTTTTGTTAACCCTAGTCGAGGTCGACTTCTCTGCCCAAATTCATGGGTTACTGCGAAGAATCCATCATTCATTTCATCCTACCATCGAAACGGAAAAGAGATCGCTCTATTTGGATGAGAAAAGATAAGAGAAGTACACACAGCTCTACAGAACAGCGAAATTTTGCGGCACCCCTTATCAAACTTTCCGCACTTCTCAACCTGTCATCATCCCCCTTTATAATCAACATGTACATAATATTTGAAACTACAAATCAGCTGTGCCTGATCTAGTAGCGTCTTTCTCGACAGGTCCAACCACATTTGGTTCTATCAAATGTTTCAGCTGTTTTTTCTAACGTTCGATATCCAACGACCATCCATGCCACCTTCAAGGCTCTCACCTTTAAACGAATAGTTCATATCAAAGGCTGACTCCGCTCCTCCATGCCCTAATTCACCTGTCGTGCAAGGTTTATATGTGCTTCTCCTGAATCTAACGTGGCACTCGTCACTTCCACGTTTGTGCTTTTCAGACGCCTAGCTAGGAAAGATTTATTGAGCTATAGCAAGGTTATATATACAGGGGGTAAGCAATAAAAAAAGACATTTCGTCTCCGTACTCAATTCGATTTAGTCGTACTTTGCTCAATTCAAAACGAGTGCACCCAACTTCAAATTGAAGAGCACACTTCGTTCAATTAAAAATTCTTCATTGTCGCCATCTACATGGACGGCATCGGAAAAAATATTGCCCCGGAAACATGGTGCACTGGTCGAGCTCAATGGGGTCCTTTACGGATCGTGAACCAATACGAAGGTTTTCGAAGGGCGGGTTCTAAGGGGAAAAAAGTGGGAGCCCGACGCTACATGGGATGGAGCGAAAATCCCACTTCTTTAAACTATGCAAAAGGTAGTTGCAAAAAATTTAGTCAAAAATATTGCCTTGAAACTATAGCAAACCGCTCAAGTTTCCTTGCAGCCTAATAGGTTGATTTATAATTCCTACAACAAACAGACTGTTCGTTATTTTATTTCTTTTACTGCTTCCTTTCTCCTTCATTCAGTGTGATATATACCATCACTATCTACAACCTATTGCCAATGCATTAGAAGCCGTTGCCTAGAACTTGCAGAACTCCATTGAGTTCTGATCAAGGAAAGGTTCGTGTCGATTTAGTATGAAAAGAACCATGTGAGTGTTGTAATCATGCAGACAGCACTTCCAACACTTTCTTCAGAAATACGGCCGATCTTAATTTTCCAAATCTTGGTTTCGATGGTAGGTTAGTGAATAAGTAGACGGTCATTTTAGAAATAGCCATGCACTAATGCAGCAGTGCAGCTTGTTGTATGTAGTGGACCCATGCGGTGATTTACAATACAGTGGGAGAAGCTGACTATGCGGGGCTTAGCTATGCATGTCTTTCTTTGTATATATTCGTATGTATGCGTGTCGATGTCAAAATGTACGTACAGTGTAAAAATTGGCGGAGTCACTTAATGGGGATCTTTTCGGGAAACGGTTTCGCTGCTGGATGTGATAAGGGGTGTAACAGGGTCTCGGCTACCCATTTTTATTTTTCAGAATCCCAGATTTGGCTACAAATTTGCCTCCAGGAGTACATTTATCTCCGGAACACGAATATCACACCCGTTTGCTGCAAACACGTATGTATGTCTGAGGTTCTGCGAGCTCTGTCCAGTCATTGGTAAGTAAAGCCCAAACTCGTTCGGAAATCTTCGCAAACCCTTCGTGCCGGTAACTATGGGCAAGCGTTGATTAAGTAACGTAATTGGGAGCAGGGTCAACCGTGCGTTTGCACTGTCGAACGAGTGGATCGAATCTGTGATTCTGGGAGGGAGAGGTCGCATTAAGGGGTTGAGTTGGTTCAGGAAGATTAGTAATTTGTTGTCGTTTGTTAAGTGCTGAGCGCGATTTTTTTTACGATTTCGGTGAACGTAAATGGTGCAGCGTAAGGTAGCATGGGTAGGAAAATAGTAAAGAAAATTCGCCGTTTTGCCGTTCCACTGTACCAATATTCCCCCTTCCACCGTTCGATTGCCGTTTTGGAGGGAAATGTGGAAAAGTGGAGTTAGGGTGTGTCGATGTGTCGCACAAGGGAAGGATACCAGGTCGAAGCGGTCATTTGTAACGAGACATACACCACTAGATTCTCTGCGCTGATCTCGAATCTACCATCCAAATCTGCAAAACAATTCTCTGACCGTAATTATGAAGCGAGATAAAGCAGTGGCAGCAGCCCAGGCAGACTAGCAAGAGGTCGTGAGATCGAACACTTAACGAGTTCCCACTTTTGCACTGCTTAAAAACGTTGAGCAGGGGGTTCTTATCCATGCTAATTCATCAGCGATTGTCTGTATTATGACTGGAAAGATCTGGCGAAGAACTTTGAAACTGTCCGCGTCATCAGCAATCACCCCTATCACCGTAGCGCACGCGTCAGGAAATTGTGCCAAACAGAACCAAACTTCGTGTTCAAAGTGTCAAACTACCCCTTTCGACAACTTTGGTCCAAATCCAAAATGGACCGAAAGTCGAAAATGTGGGTAATCATCTGTCTATCCATTGTCAGAGCCTGATCATGGGATGGAATTAAGTTTTTAGTCATACTTGTGAAGAGATATACGTGTCCGTTTTGCTTGCGCCATTCAAAAATTTGCATCGTACTTTTTCAAGTGCACGCTGCTGCCGCTCATGGTAACAGCACCAGGGGAGCGGCTAGGGTTAGGCATACACCAACTAATTGTCGGCCAAGTTCCCAAAATTGGGTCAAAATATCACTTTTCTAGAAGTTGGTCTTCAGAGATAGTTTGATCCGTTAAGCAGGCATCTCACATTTAGCCCACCATCGGATATGACGTCACTCTCCGTGACTTGGAGACACCCCGACAATGGCCGGCAGCATCACGACAAAAGTGATTGATGCTCGAAGTAAACCGAAATACGTTACAGCTTCAAGCGCCGTGTAAATATCACTTTAAATCGCCTGAACCCGCAGCGGCTGATCGGCTTTTGATTTTCTAGTCGCCTTATCGACTAGCGAATGCGCGTTCCTCTGTTCATCCGCAGTCTTTCTGTTCCTGTTCCTGTATATTCCAACCTGTTCGACAACATTCTACGGCGAGCTGACCGCTCAATTCTGTGCACTCTTCATGTATCACGGGATCCATTCGACCGTTCTTCGACTGAGTACATCCACATTCCGTTGGCTCTACCTATTCATTCCGACTGCGCTAGCATTACATCGATTTTGGGTCGCGTAGACTCCTTGTGGCGTGGAGTCAGCTACATTCGTTAGCAAAGCCCTGCCCATTAACGGTCCTTGCTCTTTTTCTTCTCTCTGATGGACAGACTCGTTCTCTTCTCCTCTCGGTCGTTGTTCTTTTAAGGATCGCCGGGGGCAGAGAAGGCTGTAAATATCTTCGCCCACTGAGGATGATGGTTCGACAACTGATCGACGCCATTGGCCTTCTCAATGCTAATGCCGAGTTACCGCCCCACTAAAAAACGATCATATGCCACCTGCTGGATAAGGCAAGCGAGACTGAAGATTTGAAGCACAGGAATCACCTGCTTGAAAAGCGTTTGGAGGCTGAATTGGCAGAAAATGCACGTCTAAAGGAAGAGATAGAAACTCTCCAGAAAGCTTTGGTCAATAATAAGATTTCTGATGCTATAGCGCTTACTCCTCATGTTTCTGTCGATAAGCCCAAATCTGATTGCTGTGAAAATCGGGAGATGTCTAGATCGATAGTTATTCTTGGTATTGCTGAGGATAATAGCTCTGATTGTACTCAAAGGATCTCTTCCTCATTGGACCGCATTAGGGAAGTCTTCCAATTTCTCGAAATCGAATGTGCACTGGTTACATTTTACCGTATGGGGAAGATCAGTCCTGACCATCCTCGCTTAACGCGTTGACGAAAGCACGGCAACTATGTAGCCGCCATTTTTTGCACCTCATGGGACGTTGTGGCAACTATAGTTGCCACACCCTTTACATCCGTTTTTTCTTAAACGTGCAATTTCTTCCTAGATTTTTTGTTTTCATTCTTCAGAAAATACACCATCGTAACCATAAACAACTTGTTGGATTCGCCGCAGAATAGGAGAGCGCAGCATCCTCGCTAGACCAAGACGACGCACTTTCATTATCGCTCACCAGTTCGTCTTCATCGGATTCTGATTCCTTGTGTAGAACAAGTTCATCCATTTCATCTTCGGTTGCTCCTTGGTCTTCAGCATCCACTCCGATTGGAAAATGGTCCAGTTGCAGAGTATCTTCCACGTGTACACTATTGTCAATTCCAACCATTTTATATGCCTGAACAGGCGTCTAATCAAGAAATTTCTACTAAATAGGCCACCATTTCTATCATGTGAATGAACGTACTCAAGTAGGCCCTTGCAGAAGCGTGTTTACTTGTGAGGTTCCAAAAATGCATCTTCTGAGACGAAGCGGCATACATAGTTGCCGCGGCTGCGGTACCCGCGATATCGCTCATGTCTCAGACGGCGGAGAAAGCCAAAACGCGTCATGTCGTCAACGTGTTAATCAAAGCCATCCTGCCAAGCTCTTTATTTCAGAGACAGATCTTACCAGGAATGGATGATGGGTCGAAAAGGCCGTATAAAATGAGACCCACACCGTTGAATGTGAATTTGAACGCTGATCTCGAATCTGTTCTCCAAATCTGCCAAACGATCTTCCAAACAGAGTTATGAAGCAAAATAGTGCAGTTGTAGTGGTCCTTGCTCACGGGCGAGAGGTCGTAGGTTCGATTCCTTCGCGTGCTTTTCGTCTTGCCTTCTCGGCAGCATAGGAGAGAAAGCTTCCCAACTATGTTACTCGATCAACGCTTGCCTACGGTGGTCCGTACAAAAGTTTGCGTAGAGTTCTCAACAAATTTGGGTGCTGCTTGCTAATGACTGCACAGGGAGCCCGCAGAACTCTTGGCAGACGTTCTGCACCGAACGGATGTGATATTCGCGTTCCAGAGATGAAAATACCTCTAGGGGCAAATTTGTAGCGAAATCTGAGGACTCGACCTATCTTCGAAAAAGAAGTAGTAGCCGATCCATTTATCCATCAACCTATCATCAAAACCTAGCCTGGAGACAAACTAAGTTCCGGCCATTTACCTGAAGAATCTTGGAAAACATGTCTGGAATTTCTGTTTGCATGATTCCAGCTCTGACGTGTTATTATTTTCAAATACAAAGGATCGTCGTCGTTGAAAATAGGCCATTCCTGGGCCTACCGGTTAATGGATGTACAAATGACTCGTCCACTTTGTCGAAGTTTTGTCAAAATCTCGAGTTTTTCTAGACTGGCCCCAGCTCCACCTTGACTTCCTTGAAGCAACAGTCTCGGGAGGACTCCAAAGTTTGATGCTAATAATGTGGGATGATGCGCTAGCCCTAGCCAAGCATACACGAATAGAGGCTAAACAGAAATCTCGCCTTCACATGCCGCTAAAACGGGGAGAATCACTGACGACGGAGGAGGTGCGTACGGGCCCTGTACGCACCTCCCCTTTGTCATCGTGGAGAGTGTGAGCTTGGATGCGCATGTATTTGTGTATTCGTTTTGGGACACCGACCTATTTTAGGTCGATCCTTTAAAGCAACTTACGTTTTGCCTTGCGGTTACCTGGCCTACCGGAAGCAGTGTGGTTTTGTTCGGGTCGCTCGCAGTCACCTGATGACGCATTGCGCCCCAATGGTGATTGCTGGCAAACAGCAAGGCACTGCAGCTACATGTTAGCTATCGCTGGGGCGCATTCAAACGGCTCGTCCACCCCATCTACCCCTTCATTTCTGAAGCCATGGAAGAGGAGCCCTCATTTTGAGGCCTCGTCGGCCTTTTTCTTCCCCTTTTTCTTCATCATCAGTCAACCTCTTACCTATAACTTCGTAACCGATCGCTTCTCTCCTCGAATTCGTCCTGAGGCTGCTGCTTGATACAGATATCACATTCGTTTCACTCAAAAACGGCTGAAGCACTAGCTATGGATGCTGGCGTGCCTTAATCCTATCTAGCGGCGCGCAAGTTGGGAGAAATCTCGTAGACAATGATCTCAAACTCATCGAAAAGCATGTATGGCTGACCATCGATGAAAAAAATGTCTCACTACTACCAAATGGTCAGTTATAAAAATGCAAAGAAAAAACGCGCGACAGGATCCGACCACTGAGCCCTTGATTGGGATCCCACCGCTCTAACCCACAATGGCTGATCCGCTATGCTTTGCTTGAATGCCGCTACTGCTGAGGCCGACTCTTGACCTTGTTTTAAACTATATGAGAAACTAAAAACCTCCGTGGCTCCGTTCAGCAAATTGTCTGGCCAATTTGGGAAGCAGATTTAAGATCACCGTCCGAAACCACACTCCGTGATGCATGTCTCATTTCATATGGCCACTTCGACCCATCATCCTTTCCTGTTTAGCACGTGCTCATTTATTGGAAAACTTTTTGTTCAAGGACTATTCATTCGACCGTCCCTTCCATAGTCTGAAAGGATTCATTCGACCGTCCCTTCCATTGTCTGAGAGGATACATTTAAGAAAACTAAGGGAGCTTGAGAAATCTAACTCTTATGTCACCAGTAGTCATTCAGAAAGTGTTCACCCAAAGCCTATTGTCTGTGCCATTGTATCTGAAGATGATTTTTTTTCGAAGATGATGAAGAAGATTTTGCTCATTCTTCCAATGACACTGCTCCAACACAGCCTATCACAGTTTCTTCTGATCCCATAGCTATGTCTGTCGCTAATGCTGCTTCCTTGGTTTCCGTATATCAAACGGAAAACTCCTAACTTCTCCTCGGTTTTTGGGTAATGGAATACGTTGCTTTTCGTGTAAACCGCGTCCCTAGAGGAACGCGGTCTCTCTACAGTACTCCATTGCTAGTATGGACTGTGACATCCTGGCCCTAACTGAAACATGGTTAAAATGGAACGCTCGAGCCCTTATTCCGTGAGCAAATTGCTGCCTATGAAATTTTACGTGCGATAGGCCTAGGCTTAAAGGGGGAGGCGTACTCTTTTTGATAAAACGCTCCTTGTTTCCGACGCTTGTTTTCCGGCAAGCCGTTCCCAGGGCCTACGGAATTTTCTCGTGTGATTGTAGCTCAATTAGTGGGCCGCTTCGTCTAAATTTGGTCTTTAAAACACCTAAGTGCAGCGCGGAACACACAGACCAACTCATTAAATTTAGCAGTGACCCATCCTCTTGCGATGCTATATGTCGATGCTATGTGTCTTTTGATGGGCGACTTTGATTTTCCAGCTGTTAACTGGTATGTCATGCCTCTTCAGACTACTTCCCGCAGGTCTATTTGTCGATATGGTTTGCAATCATAACTATACCCAAGTGGTTAGGTCTAGCACCAGAGGAGAGCATACGCTGGACTTACTATTCTGTAATAGCCCAAACGTTATAGCTAATGTAACCACTAGTGCCCCTATTTGCAACAGCGATCATGCTAGCATCTCCGTCTGTCTCCTCAGCTCATTTGACCGTGACGCAACTATCCCGAAGTCAAATTATAGTGAAGCTAGATATTAGCTGATTAATGAGTACCTTAGTGGCAATGATTGGATTGGTCCCTTTACCTGTTGTTCCGACGTACTTGAAATGTATGACATGTTCTTGTTTATACTGCACCATATTATAGTGTCCTTTGAGCCTCTACAGAAAACTTCACTGAGCTCCCTAAATTGCCGAGTCATCTAACCATGGTGCGTTTTGCAAAAATTGAAGCCTACAAAAAAACCGTTCTCATGATAGTGAAGAGGATCGACGATTCTATAAAAAGGTTTCCGATAGGTTCGAGAAGAAATTGCTCAAGTATGACATTTCAGTCGAGAAGAAAGTACTCGAGTCCAATAGCAGAATTGCATTCTACCAATTTCTGAAGTTTGATGTCAAACGTAAAGAGGGGTTCAGTGCTCTGAAAAAGCCTGATGGCTCATTCGCAGTTTCAAATCTTGAGAAAGCTAAAGTATTAGCGGACGTGTTTGAGAAAGTTTATGCCAACGACCAAGGCTGTATTCGCAGCGACCCTGCTACAGGCAGCGCGGCCTTTCTTCAAATGAATGACTCCGTTTGGTTCACTCGTCATCAAATTCTTGAACTCATAGCAAAGTGGAGCAGTTGTTGATCTGTGTCTCCAGTTGGGATTCCCATCACGTTTTTGAGAAGAGTGGCCGTCACGATTCTATCGCCACTTGAGTTCTCCTTCAATTTACTATTATTTTTCCATTCGGCTGTTCCCAGCAGCTGGCGTCATGCATATGTCATCCCAATAAAAAAGGAAGCTCTCTACTGTGATCCTCAGTGCTATAGACCTGTTAGCATTACCTAAATATATTGCAGGCTTTTGAAAAAAAATCCTCAAAAAAGCCATTGCCTTTCGTTCAGAGTCCAATCATATTTTGTCCAATCATAAGCATGGATTTAGGGAAAAGAGGTCAACAATAACGGCAATCCTGGAGTCTCTTAATGATTGGACCTCAGATCTTGATTTCAAGAGGAACTTGGACGTCGTATACTTTGATTTCGAAAAAGCTTTTGACTGGGTCGTCCATTCCATCTTATTAGGTAAACTAGCGCAGGTTGGCATTCATCGCAGAATTATCAAGTGGATTTAGGAGTTTCTCAAGGAGCGGACACTTCAAGTTATGATTAAAGGCCACTTGTCCGAGTTTAGAACAGCTCCTCGCGGAGTTCCCCAAGGCAGCGTTCTGTCACCTACCCTGTTCATGTCTTTACCTTTGATATGCCTTATTTGATCGATGGTTCTGATGTTGAAGTCATAATGTTTGCTGACGACCTAAAGATTTGCGGGCCGGTCGATGTCAATCAGTCGGTCACAACTCGAACCTACAGAAAGCGATATATGCCATTGTACATTGATCCGAATCCCACATGCTTCCATTGCCAGTTCATAAAACGAAAGTACTTCACTTGGTGAATCTTATTCGAATATACACTACATTCATGGTGGCACACTTGGTACCGCTGAAACGGTTAAAGATTTGGGATTCTTTGTTGATCCGAAACTATCCTTTGAGGAGCACTTGGAAAGCATTGTAGCTAAGGCTAACCAGATAGTTTTTCTTTTGCTCAACTCACTCAAAACTAAAAATCTCATTTTGCTTGTGAGAGCATGCAAAATTTACGTACGTTCTGTTCTGGGATAAGGCACTTGCATTTTCTTTCCTCAGACATTTTCTTTCCTAAAACCTGCGAAGCAATTCTCAATAAGTTAGAAAAGACCCAGAATAACTTTTCCAGAAAACCATTCCCCAGAACGCTTGGATTTACATGTAGGATCCGTGGGATCATTGGGAACAAAATGCTTGCTTCGGACCCTCTGCAATTAAGGCTGAGAAGGAATGACGTACTCATGGTATACAATATCCTCAATGGTCGCGTCGACCTCAATAGTCGCAACTTACCAGGGGTGAGAGGTTTAAGCTTACTTTGCGATAACCACGTTCATCGCTGGGGCGCAGGTTCTTCACGTTCTGTGCGGGTATGGAGTACTTGAAAATGAGCAAAAAGGCACAAATACCAGCCCTTTTTTCCACATTTGAAAGCAAGGTATCTCATTATCTGCATCCCGCTCGATAATATATTATTTCGTTTTCCTCATTCGATTTTATTAGCCTTTAAGAATTTGAGTTTTTTTAATGTCCTCTCTTAACCTTGTTGTTTGTTTACACATGCGAGTAGCATGTAATAAAGTAGGTAAGCAAGTAAGTAAGTAAGTAAATTCCAACACTGATGCTCTCATAGACTGAAAACAGGCATAACTACGGAAAGCAAAATCTGTTTTTCACCAAGACTCGAACCACGGACTCACCAGCACCACGAGCTACAACTGCCACTTGGCTAGCCCGCTGCTAACAACTTTCCGTTGAAAGATTTTTTCGAAGAACATCCATTTGGAACAACTCCCGTAACTCTTTCCAGAGAATCGATTCGCAAATTTGGAGAGTGGATTTGAGATCAGCGTCAAAAAACAGCCCTGAGTATAGGATTCATTACGAATGGTCACTTAGACTTGTTATCCTTACCTTGTAAGAATGAAATGCCATAGAAACAACCATGTTTGCTACGGTGGTGGTAGGGGTAGGAAGAAGGTTAATAGTATTGGAGAGTTTCCTGAGCCTTATGGTGGGGGGACCGCATCAATTCCCATCCCCACCCCACCTTTCTCAAATGAGGGTGCCGCGAAATTTCTGAAGAAGTGCGAGCGTCACGGTTAACTCTGGTTGGGAGCCTTTATTAACCATGGTGTCGCGAGAACAAAACGGAGAACCCTCCAGGGAATCGCTAATACGACCTCTCGCCCATGAGCCCACTCCTTTATTTTGCTGCACGACTCTGCTCAGAAAATCGTTTGGCCGATTTCGAAAGCAGGTTCGAGTTCAGCGTCTGAATGAACATCCAACAATTTCGGTGCACTGCATATGGTCACTTCGGTCATCATACTTTCCTGGTACACCGTGCGTCTATTCGAGAACAGGAGGTAAAGAAAACTTGAAATTTGTTTCCCGCAGCTACGCTCTTGACAGCAAACCGCTTTGATTCTGACTTATAGTGATGCAAGTCCCAACCCAGAGCTGCGAGCTCTAATATTTCGCATATGTCCAACGTTTAAAATTTTCCATGCGGATCCAGCGAGCGATTTCTATCTCATACATTTAGGTCACTTAGCGTTTGATAACGTTAACTATCCCCTAAACGCCTACATCCACGAAGGTCTCTATGCATTTCGACGTTGACCCCTGCGCATGCAACCCCTTCCTTCGTTTGAAATCCTTTCCCCTCACTTTCTCATTAGACTTTGACAAACGGTTGGTAGACCCTGTAAACACACACCACACAACCTGGCGTTTCATGTACAACAGGTATAACATAGTGGAATTAACCAAATTGATTACAGGTATTTGAATTTTCACAGAGCTAGACAAGCGCGAAATCATCAGAGAGACCTAAAGTGTTTCGTCCAAAAAAGCTAGGACGATTTTTCAGGTGCACTGGTTGATTTCTCTCCACTGAGAAATGTGTACAAGATTGACGGCAGAATACGGATTATCAACAACATCAATCTGGCAACCATTGATTTTTTTCAAAATTTGAAAGGGATAGTCGTTGAGTATGAGGACGTGCAGGAACTTTATCAAGCAATGATTAGTGGTAAGCACTCACTCTAGCGCTTTGTTGATTAATATTTTTTTATTTCTCATCAGAAAAAGTGATGAAGAATGAGGAAAGGCAATGTTGTGTCAATAGCCTAGCCTCAGATTATATTTACAGGTTGTCAATAGCCAATAGCAAAATTACTCGCACCAAATTTCAAAAATGCATTAGAAAAGGTATATCGACTACTTTTGCGCGCTACTAGGTAGTTGTACGAGTAGATTCTCTTGTGAGCTGCATCGTTATTGGAGTTGAACTTCCAGTATCTCTGAGATGGCGAGAGGTGATTCAAGCTGACCTGCGATCATTCGCATGCGCAAGGAACAGGTTGCATCTTGAACCTTATTAAATTTCTTGATGGCCCCGTGAACACAATACAGATGGCCAAGATGCAGCAGAATACGATCACCCATTCAAGGAGGGATGATCGTCGTTTCTACGGAAAGGATTATGGAAATGTTTGGTTAGTAATCCAAGGTGCTCAATCAGAGTGAGGGCGAGGCTGCTGGCTATATCGAATTCATCGGGCGCATCATTCAGTAGAATCCATACCAACCATATCACACGCAGAAGTGCCGCTTTATTCTGTTAAGCTACAAACAACAGAGAGGCTAAAAAGTTCGATGCTACACCGGCTATGCGCGACTCTCGTTTTTTTTCCAAGGAAAATATTCTTGTCTTCTTGCTCTTTTAATCTTAGTCGCTTGAACTCTCGGTCTGGCCCGTAATCAAGAGCAAGGCTTGTCGAATTCGTGATATGAATCTGCAACCATTGCAAACAGCTTCAAAGGAAGTCTGGAGAGAATTAGATACAAAATACGTAATTATATTATTAGCTATATTAACTATTATTAATTATATTATTATTTAATCAGATACGTACAACGTGCGAATGGTGCGAAGAGAGTTCCCGGGCCTATATTCGAGCAGGTGGAGGACTATTTGGAATCTGGTTATTGCGTGTTGTTGGGCATGATGTTAAAAGAATTGTGTTCAGATTCAATTATCATCGTGTATTCAATATCTGCCTATGTCAAGGAAAGGCCACCAGGTCGCTATGGCCATTCAAGAAGGCTGTAGAAGCCTAGATGTGTTGGGTTGTCCTGAAAGTTTCCGCCGATTTTGACCCTCAACTTCAAAGGCGCATATCTCGATTCAAACAAAGCATTTTCGGTCGGGATAAAAACTTTCCCATTCCTCATTCCTTGCCTACAAGAAGCAACATAATTGAGACGGCTGATGTGAGTTTTGCATGCTCAGACTCGGTGAAGGTCGTTTCACCATCATGTTGGGTTTCAATGCTCAATCTATCTGAGGAAACCCTCACGATTGTTACAAAAGCGACAGTTAGTAGGCAAGAAGTCTACTATGTCAAATGTTAGCAGAACAGATTCGTAGCTTAGCTAGTCAAACTAGTGCACAGCTGGAAGTGTGAGATGGGGCTGCGCAACAGTGGGTAAAAGAGTCGGCGGCACCCACCTATCAATTTCTTTGAAAATTTTACCCCCACCCCAATGTCTGGGAATGGCATGTTTGTTACGCTCAATTCAAAATGGGTCTGTTTAACAGTTTCATGCATATTTGGTCCCTAATCGCCCTCGAAGCTCTCAACATCGCGAGAAAGACATTTTGAATCAAGTCTGCATAGCCTAGTTTTCGTGGATTCAGGATCAAAGGCTAAGTTGATATCGCTACTTGCTTCTGCACATTTTCGAGCAAGTTCGAGAGGAAACAAAAAACTCCTGCAAAACGGCCTCTTGTGTATGATGTATACAAAATTTCATAGAAACAGGGAATTGATTCTGGCTCAAAAGTGAACAGAAGATTCAGATAGACTGAGAGAAACGCTTCCTAGGGATATATAAAATGTTGGCAGTTTCTTAAAAGCTACGCAATAATAAACCATTTAAAAGTGAGCTACCACAAACGGCGGAAACTTTCCGGACAGTCCAAAACTATTTGTGTGGTGTACTATGTGGAATGACTGAGAGGGTGCTCAGTTGGCGCTTATATAGCCGTTGATGTGAAGGCCATCTTCCTGTTGCAAAACACTGAGAGCTTGAGTCCTGCGAGCAACCTGTTGTGCTAGCGGTTGTTTACCTTAAGGCTTTTATCACTTTATCACGCGGACGGACAGACACAAATCCATACCTACCGACACACCAAGTTAGCGGTTAATATAAGTTACATCATCCCATGCGATTACGAGCTGATTCAAATCTCGACGCATCTGGATTTGATCAATTCCTTCTTGATGCACCGCGCTCAATCCTGGATCGTTATAGTACTTTGAATGCGATGTGGCTTAACAATCACGTGCGAGAGCTAGATGATGTACAAAACCCTGTGCTGTTCACGACGCTTTGAAGTGCTCTTTAGGCTTGTGGCGAAACGTATAGCGTCGCTATGCATTACTTCGACAACGACAGCTCGTGATAGATTGGTCGAAGGAGAACCTCTGTAGGAGCGGGTAGCAGAGGAGTTGGCAGTGATTCTGCCTAACACCTCGTTTATGAGCCCTCAGTTCGTTAGCAATGGGCATCTTTCATTAGCTCGGTGCATTCCGTGACAGACAAGTGTGGTCTTGTCTGTCTATCCGTCCATCTGCTCACTTGTTTGTGTGTCTGCCACGACATTAACTATTATTGCAGGAATAACCTGGAGAACTCGACCCAAGATTGAGGGGTAGGGAATGGGTCAAGATGTACGAAAATGCATGAGCAAGGTAGAGCTGCTCACAATGGGTTAGGCATGTGCCGGCATAGACAAAATGCGACAAAATTTTAATTTAACAAAAAAATGGAATAACCCAGACAGAAAATTAATGTGCACAGACTGCATGTATTAGGTTGCTCGGAAAGTAATGCGATTTCAAGATATCTTACATTTTTGAGATTTTTTAGCAGAGAAATTTCTTCGAGGTCTGCTGTGCTATGCAGGGTGGCTGAAAAGTATGGGACGCGACTTTGACCGCCTGCTGGCACTTGGTGGTGGAGTAATTTCAGAATGTTTCGAAATTATTCGAAAGCTTCGAAATTATGTAATAAGCACCACAAGTTGTTTGTCCAAAGTTTATCTGAACCCTCGCCATGAAGGTTTTTCTGCATCGACCCATTTCCGAAAGGCAGCCCAATGACGGTCCCTGGAATTGCAACTTCAGAAAAAGACTCGGTATTCCCTCTTAAACTCTTTGAAATATGTTCGGTGCTCACAAGGTTTAAGCACAGGTCTTCGAGATTGAAAAAAGTGGTGGTCCAAGAACTGCGCACTCTGAGAGGATTGATGCAATCATTCAGAAGAGGATGGCTTACGACGCTGAAGTCAGCGTGAGTCACATCGCTTATCTGTCGTCACGGTTTCCAGAAAATCTTGAGAAGCAACCATTATTTGGAAAGGTTACCAACTCTTTCTATGCTGGTTTCTACTGGAGCAACTCGAAGGATTCAACTGATTAAATGCAAAAAGTTTTGGCGCGAGCTCGAGGTGCGCCGCATTCTCTTACGGATTGGGTCAATGAGGAAATTTGCGAACTAAACTTCTTTGCGGCAGCCAAAGTCGGACGCAGTTGTTGTTAAAAAGTGAAAGCAAGTTTCCGGGATAGCGTTCAGCTCACAACAGACTTTCTCTCCAAGGTATGGTAGTTTTTGACGGAGTAACATCCGAAAGTACAGCTGCACTGCAGTTCATTTTCCACAAAAGTTAAAAACTAACTCGAAGACCTTGCAAAAGACTTTAATGTGGTACGGTATGCTGTTTTGGATAACGGGAATTTTGCTCAATGATCTTTTGCTCTTCAATGAACCTGAACTCTCTAATACGCGTCCAAATCCACCGAAGCTATCCTGAGCGCTCACTCCCCGGGCCACTGGAGCAGGAAAATGTAACCCTCTTCTTCTCAAGCCCTTAACCCGATGAACTCCTTTATTTGAGGATGTTGTAGAAGAAGAACTCATAAGGCTTTACCAGCTCGGTGGGTGCCCCAAAATCAGCGCTTCAGAAGAGGTGGGACGAAAACGCCGTTGGCTACCTGCGGCGCAGTGCTGATTTTGTCGTTGGACGCCAGAAGGCCTTTCTCAAAACAGAGTGGTCAAATTCAAAGCACCTTCTGCATAAGAAGTCAAATAGCTTAACTCTGTCTTTGCGTGAAGTCGGTTTTCTGATCGAGTCTCTTTCTTGGCTATTACACACGAAAACATGGCGTCCTATAGTTTTCAGCCACCCTGTACATCGTGGCAAGCCCATTATATCTACTTCTCTTAAGTATTCTTGAACTTTCGAAGAATTGCATCTTGGTATTTTCATAGGTTTGGAGTGAAGGTGTTAAAGCAGTGCTTTTGAAGTTTACTTCAATGTTTACTTCAATCAAAGTTGACGTAGTGCTGTGCGGATTTGTCGAAATAACATAAAAAGGTTGGGATCAAGGAAGCATCAATGAAAGCGCAGCACATTACTGGCTCCAACTCATTAACCCAAAGGAATCTCATCGGGAAAGCTAAGGAGCTTAAGAGCATGATTCTGCAGTTGTTGACTGCATTCGGAATGCCCAGTATAAGATGATTTCGAACTAGCTATGTAGAACACTAAAACGGCTACTAAGGTAATAGGAGAGATGAAAAAGCTCAAAAAGAGGTTACCACATGAGCTGACCGTGTAGCAGCAGAAATGTGATCCTGAGGCGTCAGTTCCACCCATTTTACGTAAAAATAATTACCAACATTGGGATGCATTGCCATCTCCGACAGAAAACAAACTCCTGACTTCTTGAGGATGTTATCTTGAATAGTTTCACCGCGTTTGGACTTTGAAAACTATCCAAAACTGGAAGGTAAAGGATGGGCCGAACATTTGGCCGTCTTTCACGGGATTGATGTACCACAGCTCCTGGGATCCAGGTGAATTTACCAGAACACCAATGTTTGTCTAGCACACCGACGAGATGCTCTAGAAGCTCCAAGTTCGCGATGAGCTCAACCACACGTCCAATAAGCGATCTCGCAAAGATTAACGAACCGGCACGCGTAGCTTGCCTACTCATGTTTAAAATTTGTGGACCTTTCTCCCACCAATGCCCACTCAACCATTCATCTATGTAACTTTTGACTGAGAAATACTTCACAGATCAAAGCGATGTGAGTACGATGCTCGGCGATTTGATTGCCTCAACAATCGCTCAATTTCACGCTGCTGAGTAACATCAGTGGTTTTCAACAGTTTCTGTTCCGATTGAAAATGTCGAGTTAGAATGGAAATATGCCTCCTCAAGAATCATAATCTGCACCACTTTCCGAACAACTTCATAGTTGACAAGTCGATCCAGGGAGACCCACCTATGGTAGGGGAGCGATCTATGAGAGAGCGGTTCCTGCTGAAAAATTAAATATCGATTATCCAAGAATCTACGAAGCAGAATATTTGGTGTAGAAAAGAGACATATAAGGTGTACAAAGCACCTTTAAATTAAGCGAAGCCTCCTCCAGCTTTTTGCGAAGGAGGGAAATTTGAGGGATGTTGCTCGGTGAATCATGCATCAAGGTGGGTGGCGTTTACAAGGGGGTCTTGCACGACATGGGACGCTTTTATGAAATGCTTTCCTGTATGTATGTTGTAGAGGCTCACGCGAGGAACACAACAGATAACAATAACATGAGTCATTTTTTCTGACCGCTTCTAGGAATGTTGAGACAATGGTAGAGAAATGGTTCAAAGTTCAATTTTCCGTGATGACAAATTTTTGCAATTTATGCATGTACTTCCGAATCGCCACCAAACTGAAATGGTGACACCCGTTCTCGACGCTGGGTTTATTTGGCAACAGTCTGGAAACTCCGATACGAATTGCAAAATTTAGACCCCATGGAACATGGAACTTTGGACTAATTCTTCACCACTGTTTTGGCATACTTATAAAGAGCTCAGAAAAAAACGGTCAATGAATTTGTGTTTCACGGGTGAGCCCCTACAACATGCGGAAAACATTGCGAGAGCGCTCCATGACCTGAAAGACCTCCATTGTTGAAACCGGAATACGCAAATGGCTCAAGGGATGCCTAGAAATCGAGTGATGCAAACAAATTAGCGCAAGATTGGGACTTGAGCAGGAGAACTTTGATCAGGTGCAAGAACTCCGCAGAGAAGTGCGAAGTGACCTCACTAAGAATGACGCTGAAGTGTTACCACGCTACCCAGATATCTCTGGTAATCACGTACAACGGCAATTATGAAGAAAGCAGATCATTTATCATAACAGTATTGAAAGGTATTTATCCATCATATTATTCAGAAATTCACGAACATAATTCGGTTTATATAGATTTATTTAACACGTTGACGACAACGCGCGTTTTGGGTTTTCGGGCCGCGTGGGACCGCGGCCATCTTACAGGCGCCTCCGCTTCACATGAAATCCGTGAACATTGAGCTTCAACTGCGCAACTACGCAAAGCTCGGATGAAACAAAATGTTTCGAATGCTATTCGATGTTTCAAACTTAGCAGAAGGAATAAATGTTAAAGTTTGATCAAATTGACGTTTTCTGTCAATGAAGAGGAGAGCTTCACTTGTTTTTGCTGTAGTAAACCTCAAAATTGCTTTTCACACGGTTGCTCCACTAAAAACATATATATTGCTATATGTGAGGTCTACACTTACTTCTAGTACTCCTTTTTTATGACCGATGTTGTCCGAATATGAAGAAAACTAGGAATTAACACAACAGGGAAATTCGTAGGACTTAGAAAATCTTTGCTAAAAAGGACATATTCAACCATTCGATGAAGCTCGTTGTGTCTAGCCATATTATGGTGTGGTCTATAGATTAGGTGCAAAATAGACAAGAAGTAGCGCATGCGCGAAAAAAATTAATAATTCGTGTGTGCAGCGCATGCGCTGCAAACGATCCCACACGGCCCTCAAGTGTGAAGCGCATGCGCTGCACAATGTCGTCAACGTGTTAAGGCGTAGCGGAACATTCTTCTACAAAACGCTGCTTCGATTTTGGAGCGAGACGCGACTTCCTCAGAAGTTTGAGATCATGCAATGCAGAACCTATATGAGAGGAATATGGTGTTGTCTGGAGAAATTGGTGAGATGCGGCGGAGTGCTAGGTATGATCTGGTGCTGGAGGAATGTGTGCGGAGAGGTATGAGCAACGTGGAAGGACGCCATCCTAGAAGGAAAGGATGGAGAGGCTTGGTCGACATAAAGCTGCATTATCGCTGCGCGAAAGAGAGGGCGAAGGGGGTAATTTTAATAACATAAAAAAGTGTGGCTGCAAGGGGAGAATGTTTGGTCAAATAAAACGACTGGATTTCAGAAAACTGGATAGCGCACTAGAAGACATAATATATGCTACTTACTTGCTAACTTGGATCATTTGGCGACCCGTTATCAGCTGCGATTCTTTTTGCGCGGGTCTCAGCTTGTTTTCCACGATGTTCTATCTTGAGCCGTCGTTGACCAGTGGACTAGTACCTTGATTGAATAAAAATAGCAAATATTCAGATAGTAGAACATTAATTATTCACAGGATTTCTATCGGAATATTGAAGATGCCAAGGTTTCAAGGAAGGCAAACTTGGAGAATCGCATATATTGTTCCTGTAAGCAAGAGAGTCTCGTCATCGTAGAGGTGGTCGACCACGTAGACGCTTCTTCTTTCGAGATTTATCAACGCACAGTTGCTGTGCTCCAACGTTCGTCGTCACGTCTCATTAAATGATCCGCGAAAAAGTGTTTCGCCATGTCGACATGAAAAATTATGTCGCAGGCGTTGGACATTCTACGTATGTCTTCTTTGTGTAGCCTGATCAGTCGTTGTTGGCGTAGGCTCATACCAACCATTCAACGTTCAAAAGATGCTTGTATTTTTCGAAGTTGGTTTTCCACATTTTTCGCCAAAGACCAAGTTTCGCACGCGTAGCACAGAGCGGAAAGTACTGTGGAGTTGAATAGATTAGCTCACAATCCTTCGCCTGTCGTGTTTTCGATCACACATTTGATCGAGTTATACGCTATCAAGCCAACTCTCACTCTTCTCACAATTTCGTTTTTGAGGTCATTTTTCATGTTGAGTAGACGGCTAGGATAGACGTATTCATCGACTTCTTCAGAGGGACGCACTGCAGGAGAACAGGATTCCTGTCGAATGTTCGTTTCTCATGCCTTTTGATTTGGCCATGTTGATGTTTGAACCTTGTTCCGATTCCTTCGCACGTAGGTCGTGAGCATAGTGGCTTCCTCTGGAGATCTTGAGAATAGTTCAATGTCATCAGTGAACCTCAGTTGACACAGCTTTCTTCCATCAATTTGAATTCCGAGGGCATTCCAGCTACAGTGTCGAATAGCGGATTCCAGGTAAGCGGAAAACAAATTTGGGGAAATCAGGCCTCTCTCCTTGAGGGATTCCTTTTTCTATAGCTACTCCTAAGTCTTGGAAGATTGTTCGAATCACTGTGCAACATCTTGAGTAGCACTTACCACAGATTTTTGTGTAGCGCGGTTCGACACCTTGTTAGATAAGTGCTGCCCACACTTCTCTGGCTCAGTCGAATCGGAGGCCTTCCTATAATAGATGAATCTCAGCACTAATGACTCGTGATATTCTCGAGAAGATTGAATGATTCGACAGCAAAAAAGTGGAGTGATCAAAAGTACCTAATTTTCGTCGGAAATGTGCTTGTTCAACTGGCTAGGCTTCGTCAAAATTTCTCCTTATTCGGACTAGTAAACAACGCGTAAACACCTAATATAGTACCGGTAAGACGTTATGGGTCCATAGGGCGTGCCGCGCTTTCTCAAAGCGGTTGTTTCCATGGTATGGGGCCATGTGCATGAAACACAGAACTGTGGTTCATTTTTTCTAAACGGCCCTCCCAATACTAAAAAAGGACTGAAAAAGTGTTCCTTTCAGACCTGCAGTTTTTACAACTTTAATTTGTTGTATGTCATTTGTGGTGTTGCTGATCGCATTGCAAATGTATCTTATACGGTGTACGCTGGAAAGAACAAGAAATTTGGGCAGGAATGAAGCTTTCTTTATAACATGTACTGAAGAGATTGCGGAATCCTCATCAGAGCTCCTAGCCTAGTCTAGCTTGCGGTGGTCAAATGGTGAAGTGGTTAGCGAAGTGGACTCTCATCGGCACATTTCAGTGACGGTTTGTGGTTCGGATCCTGGTCACGGCCATAGTTTTGCACTTCTTTGACTATCATTTTCTCAGGTTCGTGAAAGCCTAGAGCGCTCTCAACTCCAGCTGACTACGCATTCAACGAAGGAGAGATCGTAAAACCCTGCGAAGAAAACACCAACTGCTCTTCTTTAGCATTCGTTAGGTGTAGTTGGCAACAGGTGTTTATATTTCAGATGCTTTGTTGATTTTTACCATAACTGTTAACCATTCTTCGGTGATAATGAAACTTCTGGAATCAGTTAGCAACACGAGTAACAACACCGAAGGAAATGATAGTCAAAGAAGTACAAAAATATGGCCGTGACCAGGATCCGAACCACAAACTGTCACTGAAATGTGCCGATGAGAGTCCACCGCTAACCACTTCACCATTTGACCACCGCAAGCTAGACTAGGCTAGGAGCTCTGATGAGGATTCCGCAATCTCTTCAGTACATGTTATAAAGAAAGCTTCATTCCTGCCCTAATTTCCTGTTCTTTCCAGCGCACACCGCATAAGATACATTTGCAATG
>KZ345151.1:102552-113811 GCA_002352805.1 Teladorsagia circumcincta
ATGTATGTATGTATGTATGTGTGTATGTATGTATGTGTGTATGTATGTATGTGTATGTATGTATGTATGTGTATGTATGCTCGTCTGCATCATGAAAATGAAGTGACAATGAACTCTGGATTGAACTAGCCGCAAAAATTTTGGTAGCTCGCAGGACTTGCGCTGTCAGTGTTTTGCAGTGGCGTGATTGTGACATCACCTTGGCTTCTATATAAACACTTACTTGAAAAACTCTCAGTCATTCCACGTGATGCTGAAGTAGCAGCTGGACGGTAACGAAGGGGAAGAGGAGGAGGAGGCTAGGGAGGAGAGGAGGGAAACCAATCCCTGACGGACGCAATGTACAGTTAAGTATTGAGATGTCCTTCTAACGATGAGGGTGTGATACTCTCTACTACAAACATCTTTTTCTGTGCATACGCATCCCTTTACGAGAATTTGGTGTCACAAGTGGAAAGGAGTATCGCGGAAGGCGTAGTGCAAGGACGCAAGCTCCCGGCTGATGACAGGGAACCAAACCGATTATTATTCAAGTACGTGGCTTAATTTCGAATACCGTTCACGTCCTGCCAGAGAGAAAATTCTTTATGGTTCTTTATACTAGCATTCAGTGTCTCAAACTTTCAGAATAGTCTCTATTAGCAAACTAGCAGTTAGAATTCTATGAATAGTGTGAACTTCTCTCACGATCTTAACTGCTTACGTTGCTGGAAGGCAAAAATATGGATTAAGCTAACGTTTTGCCATTTACTTGATACTTAAAATGTCTGTAGATGTCATCGTTCCAAAGTGCTTTAGTTTATTTCAGAGGGATTATATGCACTACGGATCTTGGGGAACGATAATATAACCATCTATTTCCATGAAGACTTCCACGTGGAAGGGGTAAGCAGTTGGGAGCTTTACGCTCGATCCACTATACAATTAACTCGATCCACTATACAATTAACTTTACTGGATTTGTAAATGCCCAATCACGATATCACAAATGATTTAATGCATAGGTTGCACTCCTCAATATCCCCGATCAATTTTGTTATCAACAATTCAGAAGCCCACAAAGTAACGGTCAGGTGAAACACTCCCATCTCACAATGTGGATAACGCCTTCTTCCACATCACGCCCCCAGCTTTATTAAAGAGCAACTGATGGAGGGCACTTTCAATTGTCACACTCACTGGAACAGCAGTGGAAGTCTCAAGGCACACTTTCCATGGGAACCCTTTCTGTGGGCCGCCCTCATCGATTCTTCCTCTACAGAAATGACATTCGCCACCCCGATTGTTTGTATGCCTGTCCGTCCTCAGAGAAGTAGTGGAACAGCTGGTGGAATAAACGAACTGATAAGTCTGGGTACTCGCAAATTTTGCGAACTCTGTTTTGTGATGCCGCGATTGTGACAGCACCCCAACGGCCATATATCGAGTTGTCCCATAATTCCCGTCTGTTTTTTGTTCAAATTCGAATTTCTTCAAGCCAAATTAGTATCACTGCGAAATATGATGGTACTTTATAAAGTGCACCTAGACCGTTTGCCAGGAGGCTTTCAGAGGCCAAATCCTTATCGGTATATCTAACTAGGACTCGAAATAGACTAGTGGCAAAAAAATCCTACTATATATAAGCGGCTAAGTGTGTCCGTTGGTGTGTGTGTGTTGTGTGTGTGTGTGTGTATGTGTGTATGTGTGTGTGTGTGTGTTTGACCGGAAATTCATAGCTCGGGTACCAGCGATCGCCGGGAGCTGTTTTCAGGATATGATATAGGGAGTGGGATGGGAGCATGTTTGGTGGGGGACAAAAAGTGATATCGGATGATAAGAGCTGATAAGAGGCGCCGAAACGCGAATTTGGCGAAATTCACAGCGGGTGTCCCAGCAGCGGCGAGACGTTGGTTCTGACAAGTGGCGTGGAGGGTGGAACGGGAACATGTTTGGTGGGGGACAAAAAGTGAAACCAGCTGATAAGAGCTGATAAGAGGCGCCAAAACGCGAATTTCGCGAAATTTACAGCAGGTGTCCCAGCGATCGCCGGAGGCTGAGTTTGAGATATGATATAGGGGGTGGGACGGGAACATATTTAGTGGGGGACAAAAAATGATATCAGCTGATAAGAGCTGATGAGAGGCGCCAAAACGTGAAATTTGCAAAATTCGCAGCGGGTGTCCCAGCAGCAATGAGACGTTGGTTCTGACAAGTGATGTTGAGGGTGGAACGGGAACATGTTTGGTGGGGGACAAAAAGTGATAACGTCTGATTAGGGCTGATAATAACAATATGAGTAAGGACATGAGGGGGACATCGTTTAAAACAGATTTCAAGTTACGCATTTTTTAACAGTTTTATTTGCGATGCCATCATAAGCATCGAGCACCACTCGACCGCTACTTTCCTGGAGCTCCTGATAATGTATGGTGGATCTTCAAAATAATAAAAAACAAATACTGGGTATTTCTACAGCAACATCATCAGCAGCTATTATGCGACCGCTAAATTGTCCTGACACTCAATGCATGGCTGTTGCTTACATGCTCTTTGACTCCGCAGTCTACCGCGCGTATCATGTACGAGCTTCAGTGCAAATGAACGCAATCTATGGAGGTCAGCTAAGGCATTTTACGAGGAAACGTACTGCATAGCGGTGAGACGTTACGCTCTTTTATCAGCTGAATTTCGCTTTCGCCTTCCTCATCACGCGCGCAATGGCGTGCGGTGTCAAGCTGGTGAGAGATAATGCTTTCAATCCTGAAATGGGCGCTGTTACAGGGAAGACTGAGAAAAAAAAACCTCACCGTAGGCCTCCACTTACTTTCCATGAGGACCCATTCGCCGTGAACTGTAAGGGGATACGGACGCTATTACCAGTGCTACTGCAGATACTCTGGCACATCCAATGCACCATCGCTCGCCGTCCGAATGAACACGGCTGCAGCAGAATGAAGATTCGATGGTAGTGTCATGCACCGTCCGATCATGACCGAGAAGCACGCCTGACCATCCGCGGAAGTATTCTCGTTTTACCGCATAAGCGGGCCTTTCCGTAGTAGTTCACCAGTGGGGATGAGTCATGGGGCCACTGCGACAACAACATGCCGCGCGCATGGTGGCTACCTCGCAGCCACGACTAACCAGCTTGACCAAATCCCGAACTCCATGTTCGGAAGATATGGCAATTAGTTTGGTAGATCGAGTGGGTATCTCGTTTTCGTAACCACTCTGCTAAATGCAGGAAGGCATTGCGAATGCCATCATGGAGCAGCTCCCGAGTTGGTCGCAGGAGTGTTAGTGAATCGTCCTGAAACGTCTCAGAAACTCATTTCTCAAAATAAACGCCCCACCTCACACCGCCATGATAATTTACCACATTTGTAGGGGAATGGGCTTGACCACGAAACCATGCCCACCATATAGCCCGGACATTACTCTATCGGAACACAGCCTTCACAATACCTTGCACTAGCAGCGGCAAGATAAAGAGGTCAGTGAGCGCAACTACCCCAAAAACGACTTTGCCGAGTTCTTCAACCCTTAGCGTCACCGTTCCGCGAGCAAAGCACCCAAGCAGCCTTCCTCAGCAGTCAGTATGCGTATCGGTGATCATTGCAATGGTTACATTTTTGATCGATTCGTTTTTGTGAAAGATAAAACTTGAAGAAAAGAAGGCGTTGAAATTCGGACAGAAATCATGGGACAACCCAATATACAAGCACCCACTGAGTACACTCACGGCCATTTCACATGTTGCTGCAGTGTTAGCCGGAGGGCAGACGATGATGAGGGGAAGAGATGCGAAAGTGGAATCAACCGTCAACCAAACCAAGTTCCAAATCAAAGTTAGAGTATCTGACATGATGTCCTGGATGAGATAAGGTTACTCACTACAAAGACACCCTTATTGTGCATACGCACTTCCCACATGAGCTCTTAAAGACACGTTACGGGATTGGATACGCACGCCTCCTCCATCCCCGATCGTGGTACATAGGCGGAGAAGCGCTGATGTCGTGCCCCTTTGCGGCTTGAAAGTCTGCGAGAAAGACGCAGGCAAATCGCTTGACCCGCAACCCACACATTTGTTCGCAAAGCCCGCTTCCGCTGCCAGCTGCCATGTGACGCTGCGAAAAGAATGTGACCGCAGTTGCGACACTGTCACTGGCGCTGGAGCAACTGCAGATAGTCGTTTACGAAACCCGTTCTAGCAGCCTCCTCTTACCAAGGTGGGATACGACGGGAAGAGAGTGTCTTGCTTGAGGAGTGATCAAGGGTTTAAGGGTCATTCATTTCTTTTTGGGCACTGTTGCACTATTACAATCCCAGTGGAGGTGAGTTGCGTCGAAAAAATTTCTTCGCTGAAATTTACGCTAGGGGGTTATCGATGCTTCTGATTACGAATATGACCACCAGTTGGCTCTGGCGCCAACTTGGCTCCATTTGGCGTCAGTTGGTGCCGAGGGTGTTTTCGCCCAATTCGCTGTAAACTTGCGTATGGCAGTTATTTGGGGTCCTGATTAGAAGTATGACATTCGTTTTTGTCGTTGGTGCTACTCAGCGCCTATTTCCTGCTTGCCTGGCCCTATCACTAAATGAATCGCAATCAAGACTAAGCTTTCGGAAAAAGGAGGGCTCCAAAGTGAGTAAGCCAACTGCCATGTGATCCCACACCCTTCAACTTTTGCCAAACGCTGCGTGGCCTATCTACTCTACAGTCTCACCTCCCTTCCTAGGCTCAGTCCTAAGCAGTATAAGTGAGAGAGCTCAAGAGAACAGAAAATACGCCTTAAACAGCGCGCGTGCCAAAAACGAATGTCACATTCGTAATCATGACTCCAAATAACCCCATACGCATGTTTACAACGAATTTGCTGAAGACGCTCTTGACGCCAAATTTTGCCAATTTGGCGCCACCGCCAATAATGGAGATTGTATGCGTGATCAGGAGCCTCGATAACCCCTCCCCCCCCCCAGCGCAAGTTCCAAAGAAAATTTTTTTTGACCCATCTACCTCCACCGGGGTTGTGTGATAGTGCAATAGTTCCCTTTTTGTTTTCTGAACCACAGCTCACCTACAGCTCCATTATTGATCCCTATCAGAGATCCATTCCATCCCGGAGCTTGCCTTCAAGTAAAAGTAAGCATAGTGGACGCCTTTAACATGCGCAGGATAAGAGAGACTTTGATGATTACTGGATACAAAACTGGTTAAAAGGTGTTATTCCAGGAGCATTTTATTCGGGGAAACCGATATACACAGATCAATGGTGGCAAGGGACTGAATATTGTGGAGAAACCTGGAGGTTTGGTTTCACTTGAAACCCTTTTTCATCTCAGTCAAAATCTGGGAATCTGTAGCTCTCTTACGCCAAAATGAGCAGATTCTTTAAGGCGTTGTTGTTCACTGAAAGTATCTTCTGTTTGATTTACTTCAGAATTCGTAGATTTCAGCCAGTTCAACTGAGGTAAATGTGTTCACATGGCCAACTTTCTTGTGGATAAGCAGATAATCACCACAAACAGTGAGACAGGGAATACATATAACGGGAAAGTTAAAGAAGGCAAAAACTAGTGTGTGGTACAGCAACCTTGCTATCCCATCTTATTCAAGCTGTATACAGTGGTGCACAGAAGTATTGTTAGAAGTAATGCGTTTTGGGGCAAGCCTTCTCACAAAATCAGCGTATTAATATTGGATAGGAGCAAGAGTGGAGGGAACAGAAAAAAATTCTTCTGAAAACTCCCGTGTATGACCAAACTCCAATAAGCTTCAAATTATTGTCAAAATCCTACTCGGCCAAACAATCGATCGCATGATAAATAATATCGAGCTGATCCGATGTCGATAATCTTCTGAAGTTGCTTGAATCCTATCAGGACCAGAGTATGGGATCGGTGAATGAATTCTCTTCCACAGAGACAACTTCCTCAATTTTCCTTTAGATATGACGAGTTTCTCGATAGTGACCGTGGCTCTTTTTCCTACCGGAGCTCCCTAAATTTTTCCCACAGTATTTTGATGACACTCAGGACATGTGTGTGGATTTCTCCTTCCGTGAAAAGCACACCATCCTGTCGAGATAACTCTTGCACAGTAGAGAATTCATGCTTAGAGTCAATCTAATGCTAAAAGACGAAATCAGTGCCGCAGAGTTGCCAAACCGCGGATGCCCAACACCTTCAAGAATCCATCTGTTACATACGCATCACCACTTCTCGAATCCCGTGAAGTTGTATAACTGCCAAGTGATAGGAAATATTAGGTACCGGACATCTTAATGTCGTTATTTCCACTTCATTAGGTTTCGGAGTCGACATGCCAAATCAATATTTCCGAAAGTCGTTTTGATTAACACTGCGTTACATGTTGCTTACAAGCTCCTACTATGGGTTCTCAATCTAACTTTCTCCTAATTTTTATACTTTGTTTGAAACCTCCCGTGTCCATTGTGCGAATTCGCAAGTGTGTAGCAAATTCCTTCACAGTCGGGCTGGGAGCAGCAAATTCCGTCAACCAAACCGAAGTTGCTTTCGCTAGAGGGACTACTACCTTTTGGACTGCTCGCTGGATTTTCACTGTTTTCTTTGAGGACGGTGAAGTTTTCGAAGGATGCGTGCATTTGTCGTTAAAAGGAGGCCCTAGTTAAGCCGGACGAAAGAAGGTTGCATCAGCCCTGTGCTCAAATGGTAGGTATCTTCAACAATAATGGGCTGATGATGCACAAACGTTTCCATGAACTTGATTCCGCAAGATATCTTGATACATGTGCTTACCTGGTACTCACGTGTGCTCAAAAAGGGTGCGTTTTTGACCGCATGTTGCAAAAAAGACTCCGTAAAAAATTATCCAGTTGGGCTGAGAAGTTCTGAGTTTTCCATCATACAACGCAGACCTTACTCTAACTAACTGTATACTTCCTTTGTCCATGCCTTTCTTTCTAGCAAGTGAGAGGGATGATTTGTCAGATGATCTCAAAACTGTCCCGCCCCTCTTTTTTGACTCAAAAGATTCCCAGCTCAAATCGAACGATGTTCCCACTCGTACTGTTAAATGAGAAAACGTTAATGAGTCATTTGATGCATATGTTGTTGCATTCCCCGAACTTCGAATTAAAATATTGCTGATCTGATACCAATGGTGAAAAGACGACATTAAGATAACCGGTACCTAATAGAATGGGTCTGCGCACGAGTGAACAGGAGGTTACCAAAAGACATCGTCATATGGAGTCACGGAAGTAAATACAGAATGTTTGGCGGCGACGGCACAATGCATGTGTGACGTCAACGGCAGATGACGTCGTCTTCCGTAGACGGTGAGCATAAAAAGGAAGCCCTGCATCTGCTTATAAGGGCACTTTTCGGATATTTGCCATGAAACTCCCATCAAGGCCGACTGCTTGTTCGATGCAAAGGTGGTTGATGTGCCCCATGTACAGAATGACTTTTCATCCAATCCTCGGTAAGGAAATAATGCCCCACACCGGCGGATATCGAGATATGCTTCCAACAGAACTAATACTTCTCGTATTCATTTGTGCGACTGGTTGTATTTAGTTATTTGGTTAGTTAGAAATTTCTGTAATAATAGTTTCCCAATTTAATTCTTTTAAAATCGACTTAAGGAGATGTGCGCGTAGCCTACTGACATCTATTTCTTCGCTCCTAATTAGTTCGCCTCCACCCAAGTTGGAGGCGATCTTAATTAGTTGCGTATAATAACAAGCGATTTCTATACTCACAGATTCTACCACCGCCGCACAATATGCGCGATTGAGTACTTATCATTGCGGACTTGAAACTCGCAACCAGGGTCAACCGTCCGTTGGACGAAGTCCAACGAGTGGGTCGTAGCTGGCCAATCAAAAAGGGGGAGTCGTATTCGCAAAAGTCAACGCCTAATGCGTAGGTGAGAGGCATAACTTTCGAGTGCTTCTCCAACTATTGGCCACAAATGAGTGCATGGCGCACAGAGCAGAAGTCTACTGCGGAAGTGTCCATATTTGACTGTTCACGCCCACAAATATGCTCTCGAGGAGGACCAATGCCTTCAAACTGGTCCTAAGTTAGAAATAGAGTGTCTACTTGGGTAGACTGACCGTTAAAGGCTTACAATAAAAGTTTGGGAAACCAATATTTGCCTGTCGGTGACCTCGTGAAAAAGATTCAGTAGCCCGCTATGGAGCACAAAGCTTGTGCTTTTCAATGGCATCATTATTTCCCATAACATCGAGTTTAAGAAGATGTGAGTATTTAAATGTTGAAACTCGTGTTTTCAGTAGAGCAGCTTCGAAAATGCATGAAAAAGGAAACGGTCCAATGGGGCGATTTTTTGAATGGGTCATTTTGTAAACGAGATCAAGTATTCATTGGAAAGGACTGACCTTCTAGTTTCTTTCAGGGGGAAAAGTTTGCAAAATGTTGCACATGAAAAAAAGTTTAAAAAAAGTCATAACAGTTCAAAGCCAAAAATCCAGAGCTCTGCAAAAAATCGGTCTGCGATTTCCCCAAACGGTCCGACGGGGCGATTTTTCGATCCTATTGACCTTGGAAAGAGATAAAGTATTCATTAGAAAGCTCAAAGCTTTTAGTTTATCCCAGGGGAACAAGCCCGCTAAAGGTTCATTCCGAAGAAAGTTATAGTCATCAAAAGAAAAAAACCCGGTTCTGGAAAAAAACTGTCCAACGGGGCGATTTTTCGGAGAAAAGTCCTTGCAAAAGCTGAAATACTTTTTAGAAAGAAAACAATTTGGACTTTTAGAATTTCCATACCACTTCTCCCCCTTTCATGTTTGAAGAATATTACAACCCTTCAGACCAAAAATCGCATTTCTGTGAATTTTTGTTTTTCTATCCCATAACTAACACAGTTTCGAAGATACTGCACAAGGGAGGTAGCTCTCTGAAACTAGCAGTCTCGTAGATCACAAATCTATTTAGTGCTCTGGAAAAATATTGGCGTTAAACAGAAATACACCTAATTGAAAATTAGAAGTCCGCCTCGATCTATCCGGCGCTGGGCCGAGGAAAAGATCGTGCGCAACTGTGAACACGATGCTTCCGCGCTCAATCTGGTGTAACGCTCATGTAGTGGTACGAAGCAGTACGCAAGTATACACAAATACCAAGTGTACAGTACAAAATAAATGTTTGGGGATCATATTGAGACTCGCCAAAAGGAGTTGGTCGTGAAACTTTCAAAATTGTTCCAACGTGACGGTTACCTCTTCTCGCAACCCTCCCGCCCACAGTTGTTGGAAGCGCGATTGCGTGTGCGTTGACGGCGGTTTCTACACACATGTGGATTGCTGCGAAATCACCTCAATATAAGATTTAAGATCACTTGTATTACTTAGGGATGATTTGAGACCGAATATAGTAATTTGTGCTGCTATGTTGAAAGCGAGCACGAACATTCAACGCTCCCCATCCGAAGGTGGGGTGTTGGTGAAGAAGAAAGGCATTGTTCGACTGTGATCGGCGTTTTGTTTTACTTTCTTTCCCTTTTTCACGCAAAAACAAGACGGCTAATCAGCTGGCTGTCAACCTCTATACCACATCAACAGCTTATTTTGTGACTGCTATCTGGCTTGTATGAATGTTAAAAATAATTATCAAAAGTTGGTGCTAACTGTTGGTTCCTGAAGGAATTATTTTCTTCCCCAGAGAGATGATAAATAGTCATGTCAGCCCTCGGAGGTGATTCAATCACATACAGTGGCGCTCAAAAGTATTCGGCCAAATGCTTTTCCGGCCATAACTTCTTTTCTGCCGAATCAATTTGGTCCAAATTTTGATATGTTTCGACGGAAGCCTTTCTTATGGAACAAGCTTTGCTGTTGTTGGATAGGTGCAAGAGTGGAGGAAGAAAAAAAAATTCAGAAAATTCCTGAGTATGACCAAATTCAAATTTTTGTAGAAATCTTATAACTCACCAAACAATCGATCGTATGATAGATAACATTGAGCTGATCCAATGCTTTGTCGGCGACCCACTGTATTTGCTAAAATCTTAGCAGGACCTCAGTATGGAGTCGTTGAATGAATTCACTGCCTACAGTTCATTTTTCTTTAAGAATGACGGATTTCTCGCCCATAACTGTGGCTCTTTTTCCTGCCGGAGGTTTCCTAACCTTTCCCCCTAGTGTTCCGATGATGCTCAAGATATGCGTATGGACTTCTTCCGTCAGGAGCACCCCATGCTGTTGAGATCGCTCTTTCACAGTTGAGGCGCGATGATTCGTGTAAATCTATTGCTAAAACACGTGGTCAGTTCCGTACAGTTGCCATACTAGTGGATGCAGAACACCTTCGAAAATCCATCTGTTACATCCACACTCACCACTTCACGAATCCCGTGAAGTTGTTTGACTGCTAGTGATACGAAACGGAATGGGTCGGCGCACGCCTGAGCTGGAGACCCCCAGAAAGACTACATCGTCATCTGGAGCGACAAATGTAACTAGAGAATGTTCGGCGGCGACGGCGCAATGCATGTGTGGCATCTTTACGGAAAACATTTCGATCCAAAGTATCAGCTGCTATCCGTGAAATGAGGTGGAGGCACGCTCATGGCAGTTCGTAAAAGATGCTGAAAAAATTGAACAGGATTCGAGAAGTGGCTAGCGCGGATGCTACAGTTAGATTCCGGAGGTATTACGCATCCACAGGTATGGCAGCTGTACGGTACTGACCTCGTCTTTTAGCAATAGATTACACAAATCATCGCATCTAAACTGCAAAAGAGCGATCTTGACAGCAAGGCGCGCTTTGGACGGACGGAGAAATCCATCCGCATGACCTAAGTGATATCGGAACATTACGCGAAAGGGTAAGAAAAGCTTTGGCAAGAAAAAGGGCCACAGTTATAGGCGAGAGGCCCTTCATATTTAGGGAAAAATGGAGAAAGTTGTCTCCGTAGAAAGTAATTTAATTTACCGATTTCATACTCGAGTCCTGCTAAGTTTTAAGGATTTTCAGAAGGTTACCGACCAAGCATCGGATAAGCTCAATGTTATAAACCAGCACCTCACTGCTACTGGGACACCCGCTGTGAATTTTGTGAAATTTGCGTTTCAGCGCCCCTTATCAGCCCTTACGGCTATTATCACCTTTGATCCCCCGACAAATATGATGCCGTCCCATCCTCCACATACAATCTTTGGAACCAACACCTCACTGCTACTGGGACACCCGCTGTGAATTTTGTGAAATTTGCGTTTCAGCGCCCCTTATCAGCCCTTACGGCTATTATCACCTTTGATCCCCCGA
>KZ345151.1:135785-148173 GCA_002352805.1 Teladorsagia circumcincta
TGCAGGAAACCATTTTGGAAAAACGCTCCATGTCCTGAAAGACCTCCCTGGTTAGTCCTGAGATATGCAAACCAGCCTTTTCGGCGGAGCTTGGACGTGGCTGCTCTACTTGCGTCGTCCCTCTCCTACAGTCTCAACCCAGTTCAAGTAGTCCGTCGACCTCGGGGACCCTTTCCCCTCCCCAACATTCAGCACGCGGCCCCAACAGAAAAGCCAAACGGGCTGGTTTGCTTACCTCAACAGAGTATGCCTCTCTCCCCAACCCCTCCCCCCAGCACCATCTTCTCCTTTATGTTTCTTCCTTCCAGGTCCACTAATTGAAATATCGCATAATCCTCATCTGAAGTCAATAGCGCCTCTGCATAAAGTAAAGCTTGCTTATGCATATGGAGAAGTGGACACTGTCGCCGTCATCAAGACTTATTCGAGACTTATCAGTGAGAAAGAAGCGAGAAAACTGGAAAAATATGGACGTGTCTCGTACGAGCTTCTAAAAAGAAGGTGAACTTAATGACCGGTCATCAGATTTCATTTCTGATTGTTCATCTGATATCGAACGACCCCACCCAGGTTGACAGATGCCTAGAAAATGTAGAGTAATTAACCAGTCTTCAATCGAGGCGAGTATTCCAGGTACATCCCACGCAGAGTTGCGTGAACGACTCCCTACGATCTGTAGGATAGAAACCTATAGGAAAATCACAGATGTGGCACTCCCATGCATGGAAATAAGAAAGATATTCCGACCGCAACTTGGTGTTGTCTGGCGCCCTCTCATTTGTTGTTCTCATACCCTCTTCTCCGCACTCAGTCTCTCATTGCCTTAGCACAGTCGCATTACGAAAGGAGGCAAGCCCTCTAAGGAATCCTTTCCGGGATTTTTGTGCGCTTTCCCCCAACATGAATGCGTCAGTCGTGATCACTAGAGAATACACACAAACATAACGCGCGAAGATTCGGTTTCCGAAGAGAAACAAACTTACGAAGACACAGTCCATGGGCAATTGAAAGTATTAGGTTGTCTCATAAATAGTGTCGTTGTTCTGCAAACAAAAACTTTTGATTTGAAATCCTATGCTTTCAAAACATCTTATATACCATCCGAAAGAGAATTGTCTGCTCTACAAAGTGGTATGTTTGGTTTCTACAATCAGTGCGCGCTTTTCAAATTTTGAGCCTGCAAAATGGGAGGTCCAGTGGACGGAAATCAGGCTAAGCGACAGTGAGCTCTAACACTATTCTCCATGAGGAGAAATCAATCAATGATGTTCCCTTCACTTATTCATGACCTCTTCTGAACATTTCACTGTTGGGTTGTGGGAAAAGCCTTTCCCGATTTCTTCACGAATTTGGTTTCTGATAAGCCATAGTTTTTTTTTCCAACCTAAAATTTCCTCCCTAAAGCACCATTGTTTCATACAAAGTGATACAGCTAGTGAGCAAATCTACTGCTCAATTTGCCCATATGTTTTGTTTTTATACTCGTTGTGAATCGAGTCGAATCTTAGGCCTGCGCTATAGGGTGTCCAGTGCACGAAAATGACCACATTACTTTGCAAAAAATTTCCCTTCAAAAGGAGAGAAAATCGATCAGGCATACATTCCTAACTTACACATGGATTGCTAACGGCATTCCACTAGTTTTTCAATGTCTTGGCTGTAAAAAGTTTTTGGCATAAACTGTAAGAGATGGTGCTTGACCATCGAGTTCTGGCGGAAAAGCCAAATCTGCAAAACTAGCGACACGACTTGCTAGAAAGCCTGATAGCGGAATGTTCAGAAGAGATCATGAGTAAGTAAAGGGTATATCATTGACTGATTTCCCTTTAGGGAAGATAGTGTTGGAGCTCGCTGTCGGTTTGGCTGATTTTCGTCGACCGGACCTCCCATTTCGCAGACCTGAAATTTGAAAACTGCGCAGTGATTATAGAAACCAAACTTGCCATTTTGTAGAGCAGACAATTCTCTTTCGAATGATATATAAGATGTTTTTAGGATTTTGAATCAAAACTTTTTTGTTTGCAGAAAAACGACACTATTTATGAGACCACCTAATAATTCGGGTGGAGCTAAAGGCGGGGCATGAAGAAAGTGCGCCTTGGGGTGCCTACGTATCAGACGACGCAATGAAAGGATCGTGTGAAAGCGTTCAATTTTGGAGTATGGCGACAAAACAATCAATAGAATATGATACACTAGAAGTTTAAGAAGCTAGTATTACTCACTGTACTAGCATCATAAACTTCTACTGTATCATGTTCTGTCGACGTACCAGTCAAAAAATCAAAAAGATCCTGGTGACGCATTCAGAGAAGCAAGTTACCGCCGCTAGCATTTGTGGCGTCCAGCGGGAATTGAAACGCGTACCAGTTTTCGTGGTTTTCCGAAATGTTTACCAGAACAAAAGCAATTTTTTCGTTCTCTTCGTTCCATCGTGGACTAGAATCATGACTGTTCCGGGAAGAATTTCTTCAACTAGGTGTTTTCGGCGAATGCTTTTTATTTTTCTTCCGCTGTCCATTTCGAACCGATACTTCCATATTCTTATGCAAGAACCACACCAGCTCGATGCTGGGGCATGCCCTTGAAGTGTGTGTGGATTCTTCTGAAAGGAAAACGCGATAGCCTCGCTTTAAGCACCCTAGTACGACATTACTTATTTATCATATCGGTATCAAGGAAGCAAAATGTGTGGAAAGCAGAATGATTGAGAATGAAAGGGAGAGCAGTCGGACACGTCATTGACGGCTTTCTGCGGCTTTTCCCCAACTAGGCTTAAAGAAGGGGTCGTTTAGAAAAGAAGGATCCGAGAGTTTTAACGAAGAAAAAGAAGTGAACAGAAAGGTTTGAGAAGACGTAGAGATTTGATTGCAGAAGTGACGGCATTGATGTCAGGCACATCGGAATAGTTAAACTATGAAGCTATAGGCGCTGATCAGTCCCTTCTAAGACGCGTCACGCATTCTACTCCTATTCAAAATCATAATGGCATTCAAATGTGGTACGGCCTACAAGATTGATTGAGGGGCAAAGCCGATGTCTGAGTCAGTAATTTTATCCTCCCAGACAGGTCTGATACCAACTGATCGTACTCGAGGGACGAAATGCTCGGTTTGCCTTAGTGATGTTCAATCTAAGCCTTGATATTTGACCGTGCGTTGGGAAGTAGCGCCCCTTGTTCTACTCTGACCCAAGTCTACTGGGAAGAAAATTAGTTGAATATGATTAACCAAAGGGCAAGTGAACGTAAAGCGAAAGAGGAAGAAAGCTAATAGAATGCAAAAAGAAGGAGAGAGCAAAACCAGCAAGTGTTGGTGGCAGTGGTTATGATGCCTGGAGACCAGTTTGTAGGCAATGTGCAGGTGCATGGAGCAGAGCTATCGATTTTTTTCTTCTCAAATTTTGCTTAAATACCCAAATACTGAGCACGAGAAGAAACGATTCCATCTACATATTTTAGAGCGCATCGACGCGGTGGAGGGAGCGATTCGGAAGCGCATGATAGACGAGAGGTAGAGGACAACTCAGCAGTTGGTAAGTATTCAAGGCAATAAAACAACAAATGAACGAATGTCAGTTTGAATTCTACTGTTTCATAAGTACGCAAGATGTGTGTGCATCGACTCATTTGATAAATTAATAACGGACAGGACCACGGCTGCAGCACGTCTGATCTGGGCTAGCCTGGCTCGCCAAGCGACCAAATCTTCACATGAGCCCGTGTAGTATTAGGTTGTCCCATAAGTAGTGTCGTTTTTCTTCAAACAAAAAATTTTCTGCTAAACTTCTATACTTTTTTAACAACTCATACATCATTCGAAAGAGAATTATGTGCTCTACAAAATAGTATGTTTGGATGCTACAATTCCTGCGAAGTTTCTGAATTTCAAGCACGCGAAATGGGAGGTCCAGTCGACGAAACTAGCCAAACCAACAGCGAGTTCTAACTCCATCTTCCCTTGAGAGAAATCAATCAATGGTACACCCTCCACTTATTCTTGACTTCTTCTGAACATTCCGCTATTAGGCTTAAAAGTGAATTGCGTCTCTGCTCTCGCAGACTTTTCTTTTCCGCCAAAACTCGATCGTCAAGCACCGCCTCTTGAAATTTAGGCCAAAATTTTTTATAGCGGAGACATTGAAAAACTACTAGTGGAATGTTGAGAACAAGTCATGTCGAAGTAGAAAAAATGTGCCTGTTTAATTTTCTCTCCTTCTCAAGGGAAATTTTTTTCCAAAGTAATGCAGTCATTTTTGTGGACTGAACACCTTCTCACACAGGCCTAAAATTCAAGCTTATTCACAACGAACATAAAAACTAAACATATGAATGAATAGAGCTGTAGAGGTGCTCACGAATGGTATATCACTTCATGTGAAACAATGGTGGTTAGGAAAAAAATTCACTTTAAAAATCACTATGACTTATCGTCCAGCAAGAAAAACCAATTTTGTAAAGAAATATAGGAAGACTTTTTTTACAACCTAACGGCGGACTGTTCAGAAAGGTCATGAGTAAGTGAAGGGTACATCATGGTTTGACTTTTTTTGAGGGAAAATAGAGCTAAAGCTCGCTGTCGGTTTGGTTAGTTTTTGTTGAGTGGACTCCCCATTTCGCAGGCTTAGAACTCAAAAGTTTCGTAATGATTGTAGAACACAGATGTACCGTTTTGTGAAGCAGATAATTCTCTTCCAAATGGTATGTAAGTTGATATGAGAGCAATTCAGAATTTAGCACGAAATTTTGTGTTTGAAGAGAGATGCCATTACTTATGGGACAACTTAATATGTACATCAATGTTACAGCGATGGAACAGGAATCCTTCTACATCGCTAACTTGATGTGCTTAACTCGGTTTTTATGTGTGTCTGTATGTATGTAGGGGCCCTAAAAAGTCGCTTTCTTTCACACTTGAAACGGAATTGATTACACTTAGCTAAACTTCAACCAACTGATCCCAACTGGGAATTGAAGAGCACATTCCATTCTATCAGGAAACTTCGTAACGGCCTTCTACATCGTCGGAATCAGAAGATTCTCCCACGGAAACATGGTGCACGGTAAGAGTTCAACAAGGCCGTTGATGGGTCGTGGACCGTTAAGACTTCATATGTAACGCTGGTCGAAAGCGACTTCGCATAGCACTGTCTCCAAAAGCTTTCCAACAGTCAAATGATTGAGGAAATTATGTAGAAGCTTGAGGCTGAAGCGATTACGGTAAGCCTTCCAGAACTCGATGGTGACCATGATGTCATATTGTGAAGACGATGAGGGCAGTGAAGGAGGGCTGCTTCTGCTTTTGGGAGGACACCTAAAGAATATTACGCTGTGAACGTTCCATCAACAGCGGCTCTCTGCGCGACGAAAATCTAGTGTGTGTGCCATGGGTGAAGTGACTCTTCCTCGCCCCCTCTCTCTCCTTGTTTACAGGGGGGCCAAAAAAAGTCACTGCCTATGACGCACATCATCAAACTTTTTGTTGCAAAGACTGCGCCATAATTCGAAGTTCTGCGTCGATATATTCCTTAGATGTCCCCCCATAAGCAGAAGCAGACCCACTCTCAATGCCTCCACCGTCTCCAGAATATAACGTCATCCGTCATCACCGTCGAGCTCAAGGAGGTCTACAATCTCGGAGTCGTCGTAATGGTCCATGGTTTCTCGACTACCTCGTTGAGATGGTGCCATGCATCATGCTTCCGTGGAAAAATCTCCTGATGTCGTCGTTGTAGAGGAACACTATGTAATTTTTCTGATGGAATAGAAAGTGCTCTTCAATACGCAGTTGGGCTCATTTGGTTTGATCTTGGGAAGGGGCAATTAATTTTGCTTCGAACATGGTTGGAAGTGACACTCTTTTTCTGCCCCTCCCCTGTATATCTGCCTGTCCGCAAAATGAAGTGATAAGTAAGTCATAGAATAAAGCCAATAATAAAATCGGGCAACATGCATGGCATGAGCTATTTTGATGACTCCCTTTACTATAAAAAAAGGCCTTCTTGTCGATATGCATCACCTCCACTTGGTGTTGGTGCCACAAGTGAAGGGGAGCAGAAGGCGTGAAGCTGACGTCGGAAAGGAGTTTGGAGGGGACGGGCTTATGTCAAGGGAATCGTCCCGATACTAGCGCTAATGGTCATTTCCGCGATGTCGCGACTGCAGCGGACGAGTTTCTATGCGCGTCATCCGATTTCCTTTGACATTCAACGTCAATCGATACGCGGACAGTTTTCCTCGAACCTTTTTTTGTTTCTGCGTTTTATTGCATGAACTTCGATAACAAACTTGTTCGCACCATTTCCCATTAAAGAGCAAGTAAGTTGGATTTGGATACCCGCGCTCCACATAGGTTACTGGGGTATGCAAGAAATTCACAGCTGGAACCGAATTCGAAAGTCCTGCGTTCCCTGGAAAACTGCCGTGTTGGGTCGCTGCACGTTTGGCGGCACCCAGCAGTTTCCTAGGGAACGCAGGACTGACTGGACGGTTCTATTGACTGGTCCTCCCGGGACACCGATGTTGTGAATCCTTGAAATGATTGAACCTGATATCAGATCAAAGATAAGATCAGGATTGGCTAATGGAATATCCACCTCTTTGTCCTGTATGGTCGATGCATCCATCAATATAGCAGCTAAAGTGACCACAGATAACACTCCTCTAAATGGTTCTTCTTTTGCAGGACTTGCATTGGTTGTGGGCGGCTCTTTGATATTTATAATATTTGGATATGGGTATGCATATCTCGTATACCGACGAGAACAGCGTGAAATGAACAAGCAACAGGTAAACAATTACATTTTCAAGAATCTTTTGATTGGTCCCCCTTCATATTAGAGTGCACAATTCATTAGCGTAAGCTCCTTTCAGCAGGTAGGAAATAGAGCAGTCTCAGCTGAGGTAGAAGCCGTGAAACCATCACGAAGACGGCCTCGAATTATTCGTCAGTTACCAAAGCCACGTGTGAGGAATTCTGCCGAATCTATTGAATAGTCAACTACGTTGCTTGAGGAAATACAAGGTTATTACTATTGTAAATACTGGCGCATGCTTTATTGATAAAAAACTACTAAAGCATGGGTATACGATGACTATAAGTTTATCTTTCTGCAATGCAATTTTCTACAGCACACAAGGTGCCAAAAATGGCCACTGGTCCAGCCCTGGGGTCTTAAGAGGCATCACGTCTGGTAGCAAGTACGTGAAGTTCCATCCATCTTCCTCGAGGTGGCCCTGAAAGTGAATAAAAGCGAATTTTTAGTGGGACGAAAGCTCCAAAATGTTTCATTGAGAGAAATTTAGTGGGCTGGAATCGAACAAGATAGACAGTACAAGTCTTTTGAGAGTATTCAAAAATATTGGGGCTTTTTTTGAATCCAGCGCAGATTTTGTAATAATCTTCGGATCTCAGATTGGCTGAAGAACGTTACAACGTGAAACAAAGTGTCCAGGTAAGAAGCGCTTCCCTGAACAGATCTGAACCTTGATCATGAATGCGCCAATATTTACAATTAGTAGCCACCATGTGGATATTGTATTACCCGTTTAATAATCCCGCTTGTCACGAATAAAGCCGAATTTTTCGACATAATTTTTAATTTATTTTATGCGGGATTTGTTGTTGTTTTTTTTTGAAGTGTTCTTTGAATTTTTAAATAAACTTTTGAGTTGTCATTTGGCACACAGGTTTTAGTAGGTTGACTACGATCGAGAACATACTATTGGCATTTTGTGGAATTCGACAAAATTACAACCCTGAGTTTTATTTTGATGCTACCAACTCTGTGACAAGGATTGATCGATATGCACAAAATGAACGTTTTGTGGAGTGAAGAAAGAAGTGAAAGGGGAGAGAATAGTGAAAGAATGAGATGGGAGAGAGGAGAATTTCGCTGTGAACCCAGGGAAGTTTGACCTGATCAAGGGAGCCGTTCAAGACGTGGAGCGCTTTTCGAAAACAGTTTGATTCATGTTATAGGGGTGGGTGAGTGGGACATAGAAGTGTTCTCCAATTTTCCTGAGCGGCCTTCTAGGTGTCATGAAAGGGGTGTTGAAGTGGTCCAGAGTTCGATCCCACGCGGAGACAATTTTTTGCATCTTGTGTGGGCTTTTCAGAATTTGCGAAAAATAGCGTCAACGTGAACAAGGGGTGTCATATCTATAATCAAGACCATCCGAAGTGTGTATACAGACTTTGACTAGAAAACTGGTGAAGAATGTTGCGACACCAAACATCGCTGATATTGCACCTGGTGTCATAGTGAAGTCAGATGAAGTGTACGCCAGAAAGAACAGATTCGTAATCAGGACACTGAACAACCTCAACACCCACAGAATCAATCAAGACTTCGACACAACTTCGAACGGTCGAACCATGGGGAAATCAGTAGTTTGTCAGATCCCCGTCACAGCCCCTACAAATGAGAATAGTGCCTTACATATGACATGGTAGACCCCAAGCTAATGATGGCTAAGAGGTTGCGCACAATGACTAGGTTGTTAGGTTCTCCCCATTGTCAACCAGTGGTAGGTAGAGTTCTTGGCCATGCCGCCGGCTGGGCTTATTGCCGGTAGTTGAAACGGCTCCAAAGGACGTCGAGTGTGATACTTCTCCTACGGCGAGAAACCTTGGTTTCCGTGTTAAACATTGAAACGCACCCTAAATTTCTCCCGTTGAGCTCGTCTGCAAACATAATGGGTTGTAACCAGATTGAATGACGGTCGAGGAAATGCTCGACCATCGCTCTCTACCACGCGAGAGTAGTGTCGAGAGCTAATGTATGCGCGGAGAGCGCAGACGGCTCGCCCGTGTGATTGTGGATGTCCGCGCGAGAACATGTCTGATCAGGCGAAATTCTCAAGGTGCCGTCTAGGAATCCTCAATGGAAGTGTCCACGATATTTCTCGCAGAGACGATAAGGGATACTATGTATTGGAGTGGATAGGGGTCCTGCCAAATGTTTCAACACGTTAGGTTCCACTGGCAGTAGCGCCTTATCAACGCAGTGATAAGTCGCCGAAATCCACTTCCGGTAGGCAAAAATCAACACTCATCGATGTGGAAAGGGTAGCAGTGGTATCGTATCTACCAGGGGCACGCTCGTCCGAGTTTATCTATCTCACACCTTATCGATTGATAACGCGTGGGTGGCAATTTCAACGTGGCAGCGAGCGTGAATGCTTCCTTTTAAAGGCAAAGGACGGGATCAATAAGGGTTATTATGGCAGTTGAGACTAAGTATAGAGATGGGAAATGGAAAGACAGTGAAGGAAAAACCAAAAGAAATCGTCGACAAGGCCGAAAACGAAACCCCTGCTCTCAATAGCAGTGAAGGAGGTTGGGTTGGGAGAAAGGCACGTCCAAACGGGTTTTTCGGATATGCCAGCCATTTCTTCGCCTGATACGGCTACCAACCTAGCTGATTTCACATGTTATGTTAGCCATGCAACACTTCCGGAGATGGGCGGGAACAGCTGATATTGCTGTAAATGGTATGCCAGGGGCCTTGTCGGTGCGCGGTGGTAGCAAGAAGTGGGTTCTTCAAGCAGACCACAGCTAAAAGCGCCACAGGTTCAGACGCTTTGAATCAAAGATTCGACGTCGGTTTCAGCACTGCAACTTCGGAGACAATTTTTAAAGTTGGTTAAGCTACAAGCGATTTGTTGATAGACAGCTCCTGCCAGCGAGATGCACTGCTGTTGTAGTTCGATAATGTGAGCAAGCGGATGGGATCTCTGGCACTATGCTTGGAAAACATTAGAAAGTTCACATCATTCAGGAAGCGACCGTCGAGGGATTTGAAGAAAGTTCTGCAAAAGTCTCCGAGCCCCTTATGGTGCATTCTGTCTCGCCAGTTGTGTTCACCAGATCCGGCCCTAACAGAGTACCGTCCGCTTCGATTGCTGTTGATTCAACTAAAAAGGAAGAGCCTTATGATTGGGACTACTCGAAAACGGACTTCTTCAAGTTTTTTGCCTCGGAAGCTCAGGATTCCTAGGCAATTGGCATCCACAAGTCACCTGCTGAAAGAAAATGTGTTGGCGATCACAATGGGGCATATGACTGAAAATTGCTGACTGGGCTAAAGAAGAAAAGTGGATTTGAAAAAAATCGACAATTGGCCAAAGAAGTTCAGGACATTCATAGTATGCAGAAATCTGGCACGAAGATAAGAGAACGGTCGCATCATCGGAGTTCATATGTTCTTGTCCTAGCGGGGTCCCTCAAAGTGGAGTACTTTTTTTTTCTTATGTAGTGTTTGGATCTTTCAGCTACCTGAAAACCCACAATTTCTTCAAGGTGCAAATATATGCTGATGAAATTAAAATCCATGGCGCGTATAGTGATATCGACCAGAGAGAGTTTTCTGAAGCCTTGTACCGCTCAATAGACAGGATGATGGATACAAAAAACGTTCGCAAGGGTTCCCATGTATAGGTGTATTCTAGATCCTAATTACCAACTACAGGACAAGACTTGAATTATTTGGAATGAAAACTTTTATATACCTTAGAGTGTTTGTAAATTATTTGGAATGTTTAGGTGAACCGCTTTCTATTTCTACAATTTTTTCACCCATGGATCTTTGAGTGAAGGCACGAACAGTTTTAGATGAGTTTATACCACAGGATCGATGATCACTTACACTCATTATTTATTTTCAATACTGACTATATAATGACTTCTCACGTTTTTGCAATCCTCAGCCATTTGGAGTGTATTTCATGTGTCGTTCTTTGTGATGATGTCCTTTTGTCTTTTGCTGTGGCTCAGGAGAGGCTGATTTTTGGGTGTGGAGAGGGTTGAATTTGGGGACGTTGGTCTTTTGTGGTGGTGCTTCCCTCCTGATGTTCCTAACGTCGTGGATTTCTGGTGTGTATTGGCTATGCATGGGTCTAGCAATGGTAACTCGTTACTGAATATACTGCTCCAATTGTAGTTGGTTTATCTACACATGAATGTGAAATCAAAATAATCCTACTATACATCTACATCCGGTCAAACACACACAGACAGACACACCAAGAGACACACTGTATAAAACACACACTGTATATAAGCGGCTAAGTGTGTCTCTTGGTGTGTCTGTCTGGTGTGTGTTTGACCGGAAATTCATAGCGGTACCAGTTGTCGCCAGGAGCTGATTTCAGAATGTGATATAGGAGTGGGGGTAACATATTTGATGGGGGACAGAAAGTGATAACGGATGATAAGAGCTGATAAGAAGCGCCAAAACGCAAATTTCACAAAATTCACAACGGGTGTCCCAGCAGCGGTGAGGCTTCGGTTCTTACAAGTGATGTGGAGGGTGGAACGGAAACATGTTTGGTGGGGGGAAAAGTGATAACGGCTGACAATAACACTATGTGTAAGGACATGGAGGGCCATTTGAAACCGGTTTTAGTTTACGCTTTTTTTGATGTCACTTTATTTGCGATGCTATCATAAGCACCGAGCACCACTCAACCGCTACACTCCTAAAGTTCCTAGAAATGTATGGTGGATCTTCGAAATAATACAAAATGAATACAGGATATTTCTACAGCAACATCTTCAGCAACTATTGGTCGACCGCTAAATTGTCCTGACATTCAATGCATGACTGTTGTTTACAGAAACCTCTTAAACTCCGCAGTCACCGCGCGTATCACAGTATGAGCTTCAGCACAAATGAACGCAATCTATGGGATGGTCAGCTAACGCATTTCACCAGAATCTTTTTGCTCAGCGATGGAATTTACCGCTCCACCATCTGCTAAGTTTCGCTTATGCCTTCCGTATCATGCGCGCAGTAGCGTGCGGTGCCAAGCTCGTATACATATGCATCAACAAAGTCAACCACCTTGTAAGCACCACTGAGCCAGCGGTAGGGTCGGTGCTTAGATTATTGAGATGCAACCTGCATCAGCCCTACATGCTGCAGCCTCAGGATTGGTTAACTTATTTGGAAGTTAACTCTATCATTACAAATGTTCTGCAAATATGGTTCAGTCAATGTGTGTTTCAAAAATACCAGTTGGCGCCGCACGCGTTGGGCGCATGCACAGTTCTGCTGCGAAATGGGATGGTGAGGTGTGAATCCTCGAGCTTGGCGCCCCATACACACGAATATTTGACTTTCATGCTCAATTCTATCCTATTGTCCCTTGCTCCATCCACCTACTGCTCTTGCCCTTACCTTCTCCGTCAACCAACTCCGCTTTACTCTATTTCGGACTGCCTCGGGACCCCTTTATAAATCTTGTGGTGATATGTGCCTTTACCGTTGCATGTCCCACCTATCTTTCTCTTCCTCGCCTACCTCTCCTCACTTTTTACCCGAACTCTGGAAGTTTCTGGAACCGATTTATGGATCTGGCAAACTACGCCCACCTTATAGCATGCCC
>KZ345151.1:151386-164083 GCA_002352805.1 Teladorsagia circumcincta
TATGTATGTATGTTCAACATGACACAGCCGGGGCAAGCCACTTCAACCAATTTTGCAAGGCTTTCTTTAGCTATGTGGGACCTGGCGTTATCGTGAAGTAGGTGCACACAAGCTCGTCTCGGTCGTTTTTCTCGAACAGCGTCCGCAAGTTTCTGAAGCTGACTGGCGTATATGCTGCCGGTGACGGTGTGTCCCTGCGGGAGCCGCTCGAAATACAACATTCCTCACGAATCCCAGAAGCAACAAAGAAGACGCTTCTTGGGGTGTAGGTCTGATTTCGCTTGCGTCGGTGGGTCTTCTCCTCGAGGGAGCCATACGGCGCGGTGCTTATTAGAATCGTACAAGACCCAGCTCTCATCTCCCGTGATCAAGTCTTCCAGAAACTCTTTTCGGTGCGAGCCCAGAAGGAGAGACTGGCAGATGGATATCCTGGTGAACCGCATGCTATCCGTCAAGACGTGAGGGATCCATCGAGTGAGCACCTTCCTGTAGCCGAAGGCGTGAAGGCGATCGATGACTGTTGGATGGGTACACCCGAGCCTTGTCGCAAGGCTGCGGGTGCTAACCTCCGGATCCTCTTTGACTGCTTCCAGAATGGTGGAGTCTTCCACTTCTTTAGGGCGTCCCAACCTTGGCTTGTCTCGAAAGCCGTTTCTCCTCCTTTGAAGCGAGCGAACCAGCGCTTGACACTGCTGATGGAAGTGGTGTCCTCGTCCAATGCGCTGTTGATATTGTGGACGGTCTCCGTCGCTCCAGTGCCGCGACGCCATTCGTAGAAGATAATCGCTCGAAGGTGATCTTGTGAAATCACCATCATGATTAAAGTTAAGAAAGGCAACCCGGTTATATATGCCTGTTGCGGAGAAGTATGATCGATAGCCATGATCTGCCACGTGGCAGATCGTGGGTATCGGTCAATACTTGGAAGATCTGGAACATTCAAAAAATCGGCTCAAGACTTTTTTACCATCCCAAGTACTAGCTACATGGCTGTGAGATGTGATCGGCTGCATAAAACTGGTGGCGGAGTAGTCTTACTTCTGAAGAGCCTTTCTTCTCACAAAATCATTCATCAGGAATCGGTCATAGACGCGTATGAGATTCTCACAACCGATGTCATCCTAGCTGAGAAAGTCCTGCGGATTATTCTCATTTATCGTGCGCCAAGCTAAAGTCCTTCTGACTCAAATCAACTCAGGAAGTGTATCAGTGATTTCTCGTCGACCAAGAACCCCTGTATAGTACTCGGTACTCTTTCGTACTAGTACTCTTTCGGATATTGATTGATCTAGAGATAGCCCTGTTTCTTTTTTGTCGAATCTGTTCATTGAATTATTAAGCTCACATAATTTCAAGCAGCTAGTGAAGCTTCCTACTAGAGGTAAATCGTACCTTGATCCGATCTTCAGCAATTCGGATGGCCTTGTTAATGAAGTTGATGTTTTGCCCCCATTGGTGGGAGTGATTATGCTGTTATTGACTTCTCTGCATAAAATTGTAATAGGCCAAATGATAATGCATGATTTTTTCACAGAAAACATCAACATCTATTTCCATGCAAAAAAGTAGCACAGAGTTTTTACCATGTACTGGTCTCCTCTTGCTTTTTGGTGCAGAAAGTGGCATCCATACTCCGTGCCTTTACGAAGTTCAGACACCTTAATAAAATTTGTAAGGCATAATTTGCTCACTACTTACTGTTCATAAAAATTGATACTGCTTGCAGAGTGAATCATTATGCGTGATGCGCACGTAAAGGAGGATCCCACGATAACGACAAAGACCAATGAAGGGGAAAGTTACCTAGTAAAGAGGCGCCCAGTAAGGATGCGGATCAACACACTATTTGTATTGAAGGATTTGCCTCTGTCAATGTATAATAGCATGGCCATTCTTCTACATATTGGAGCGCTGCCAACAGGGTACGCCCCCATTACGCTGTTTCAGCCTCTAGTCTCTAGCCGAGAGAGCATTAGCAGAGGGCAGTACTGGTGGGAGTCGTATCAAAGCAACACGTCCCATCCCTCAGTCTCTAGACCATTTTTCTTAGTTTCTTCTTTTTATGCATCGCTGACAATCACGAAATTAATTTCCGATGGGCCGCCCTTCTATCGAAGAATCCACCTTTGGAAACTGGTAAAAAAAATTGCGCTGCCGGGTATTGTATGGCGCTTCTTGGAACTTCCAATGCAGAAAGGGTATAATCTTGTGGTTCGATGACTGCATCTACTCTGTGAAAACCATGTTTTTAATCACTCACATGCTTCAGTTGCTTCGGCTTTTTATACAGTTGTTTCAAGGTTAAAATGATTTGTTCATCAATTCGACGATGATCAGTTTTGCGGAATAATCTGAATGACTATCATTGTATCGTAGAAAATCTAGATGGGAATCTTGCGAACGAACCTAATATTCTCCACTCTGTAATATCGCTTCGGTCGAGGTCCTACCTTATGCAGTTCTCTAAAAGCTTCCTGCGACATTTCATCATTCCATACCTGTTGGTAAAAGCTCGTTTGAATGATCGATAGGCAAGATCTACCCTAAAGTTTGGACCCTACTAATGGGTTGACAGTTAGTCCAGTAACAAGATCATGAGATACGTTGCGCTATTAAACTCTCATTTGGATTCACAGAGAAGTATGAGCGCACATATTGTTCATTTCGTGACTCTTGGAGGCCAGGCAATACACAGATGAAGTGACCACCCTCCCACACGAGCCTTGCTCTAACCGAAAAGAACTCGAGATCGTGTTTCGCTCATTAGAAAAGGTTTTTACATGAGACATCAGCTTTTGGTAGAAGAACTACCATTATAAGCCACTTGTGGCCCGTTTGGTGAAAAGGCAGTCATCATTAGCGGCAATTACCTTTTTGAGACATAATGTAGGCTCCAATTGAAACTACAAGTTCGTCACCACCGGAAATCAAACCATAGACCATACTTTCATACTTTTTTTGGCGTTTAGAAGGCCGCTCAGAAAAATGAAGCCTAGTTCTATGCTCATGCGAGTGTCTCGTTACAAACGAAAAAAGAAGAAAAACGTCAGAAGATTTCCAGCGATTGTCGTCTTCCTCTCCCCTCCTCCTTGATTGTGAGAAGGTGGACTAGCCTGTGCGTTGGGTGGGCTTGAAAACTGCGATCTCACGACTATGTATATGGTAGAGGCGCCACATGGCAGCGCATCAGATTCTCCAGTTTGATTGTATTGAAAAAAGATACCAGTTCAGCGTTAATGTTTGAATAAAAGTCATCGCACAGTTCCTTCAGGGCGTCGTCAAAATCTACTAGTCGTACTGAAAAAAAAAACATACTTGAGTTGAGCGGTGCTTCTGGTGAACACAACCGATGACCTAATACCTCCAAGTGTTACAGTAGCGGCACTTACCTTGGGCGGAAATTTTCACTAGAAGAAATGGCAACGCTGCGAGGACAAACAACATTTTGACAGCCACGAATACATCCACCATAACTTTTATATGATCGAAATGATGCACTTTAATCACTTCTGTTTATAGTACATTTTCAACAGACACGTTTGAAATGGCTTCGAAGTATTGTAAATACACGTTTTTCCATTCAATTTCACTCAACCCTGATCCATCATGTCCTTTTTTACAGAGATTGTAAGAAACCACCAAGGAACCACCCCATCAGGTACCTCTTCCAATTTAGAATTTCTGCGCCATTTCAGTAAAGCTCGAAAGACACTCCGCACTCATTGTCAGAAAATCTTCGACGTGGACTGGGATGTTTTGGTTTTCCGCATACATCTGAGGGTTCACGAATATTGTCACATACATCAATCAGGCGCAGGTTCTCACCGGGAGTGTGGGCTTTTTCCTACAAGTCCCAGACAACACGAAATTGGAAGCCCGTAAATAGAAAGCACCTTAAAAGGACCACTTTGCAGAGGCTAACAGAACTGAGCAAGATGATCTGTGTCTCACGAAAGGTCACTCAGTATTGCTCAAGTATCTTGCGCAAAGACCAGAAGATGTATGAAGTCTGAGTACTTTACACAAACCATCTTGCAAATGATGGAAACCCCTTTCTTTGAATTTGATTATGCTTCAGCTAAATTTTGTCGCTAAGGTCATAATCCGAACATGTTTGTCAAAGACAAGCCCCAAAATTAGCCCGACTAGTAGGAAGGATACCGCCAGGGAAATTGTAGGGGTCTTTACCTACTTGAATCATTCCATCTATGTTGCGCAGGTTGCGCCAAGGCGCTAATCCTTACCACCGTGCAACCATCGGCCCCCGCTGCAATGCTTCCCACCCAATGCGATTGGTGCGGAGAACAGCGTGTGCTCTCAAACCGCGTGTTCTCTCGCGTGCTCTGCCTTCCGTGATCGTTGTGTCTCACCGTCGTACCACATCCGACGCTTTCCTTCCCACCGGCAGTTCGTCCGCAGCTCAGCCTTCACTATGATGCGCTCTTATACGCCATTTTCGTCTCTGGGGCTTGACTTTGAATTTGGATTTAAAAAACACCGCAGTGTAGAAGTGTCGCTTAGGTGTATATGTCTATGTGAAGAAACGTTGAACGAAATCGACTGTCACGATGCCAGTGACGGAGAAGTTCTCAATTTTATTTCACTTTGGTACGGGTATTTGCTCAATTACCCGCCGAATATTCCAATGTGAGCACTTGCATTTCGTCAACTCATTGAAGATTGGGAAGGGTTAAAGGTTAACCGCGCCACTAGGCGTACTACCGCACTTTCTTCCATGTTTTTCCATCTGTACCAATCATCCTTCCATAATTCCACATGTGGTATGAAAACATTGATCTTCAGACTCGTTAGTGTGGAAAGACTGCTTCAAAACAAAAAGTCTCAAATAAATTGAACTACGCTTCTCCCGTAGCGCTCGCTCGCCATACAAGCTTTTCTCAATTTTTAGAGGAAGGTCATGTAGAGCTCTACAAGCTATTTTCACGGTTTCTCAAAAGGTGGAGGCAAATCGAATTATAATGAGAACTAGGGCGGGTATTGTCTAGAACGAATAATTTGCAATCGAAAACTGTTAACAAAGAAACTAAAGAAGTGCAAAACGCATGGAAAAACGATGGAACGCATGCCAAAAAATAGCAGCCCGGCAGCTGAGTTCAGGTTGACAACTCTAAAAAAAACTTTGGTGAAGACGTGACAGCTCCTTTGACATGCTAGCAGCTTCCACGCAGAACGGCATTCTTTTTACGTCCGGTCATCTGATGACCTATAGAATTATAGAATGATCCACTACTATCGTGTATGTCCTTTTAACCATATTTTGAATAACAATGTATTTTTCCACAAGCAACGAAACAGTGGTAACAACAATTTATGCACCAGAATAACGATAACCAAAATTATCTGCTTAAATACTATTAAAGCAACACTCCCGCGAGGAGTCAACTTGAAGGATCATTCCTAGGGTGAGATAGGATAGCCCACGTGGAGCACAGATGTGCCGTTGTCGCGTCTCAAGAGTGCGCGACAACGGCACTAAGGTCTTACAAAGCTGGCCGCTGGCCGCTGGCCGCTAGTTGTGGCCGCTGGACGGATCTCGTGGCTGCGTGTCCTTGCGCGACTGCGTAGTCCCTGCGCGATTGCCTGTGAACGGTAACGCGTTCGAAGGAGTGCTGCCTGTAACAAATACCAGCTAGTTTAGACAACTCGTCCGGCACCTCCGTCATTTATTTTGAAGGGTCCAATGTTTTCTTTGTTTCTTTTGTCATTTGCAATCAACCCGTCATCCACAGTTTCATTATCGACCTCTTTACCCCACCAACTCGATAAGGGGATGTTGCTTTTAAGGCAAAAGTCAGGCTCGTGTTTGGGCATTATGGTGATTGAAATGACTATAGAGATGAGAAATGGAACGACAATGAAGAAAAAACGAAAATAAATCGTCGACAAGGCCAAAAACGAAAGCCTCGCCTCCGGCAGTGAACAAGGCCAGCTTGGGAGAGGAGCACGTCCAAACGAGTTCTCCGGATATGCCAGCTATTCCTTCGGTTGGTACGGCAATCATCTTAGCTGATTTCACTCGTTATGCCGGCCATGCAAACTCAGAAAGTGGGTGGAGGGAGCAAGGATAGGCGATAAATACATGCCTTGGGGCTCCGTTCGCGATTCTGAGCATGGCAACGTCTTTATCGGTGTGTAGCAATGCACAGAAACGACAAAAGGGCTTGGTTTAGTCCACTGAGCCTGACTTGTGGCTTTAAGCAAGGGTTAAGGCAACTCCTCCAGATCGATTCGCTGGGGTAAAAGCGGTCGATAACGAAACTGTGAATGCTTACTTAACGGCAAATGAAAAAAGAAACAAACAAACTGCTGATGAAACACTTAAACAAGGACTGCCCTAAAATAGAGACGTGCGTTTCAAACGAGTTTGAGATTGCAGTTGCATTTATTGCTGGCTTGTGCCAGCAAGGGATGCAACTGCAATCGCCTATGCACCAATACGAAGAAAGACATGCACCAGAACTATGAAATTTTACTTGCGATTTCAGCAAGTGAAATTGATCGAAAAACAAGCACCATTTCTTTGAAGGAAGCGCAGTTTACATGCAAGCAAAGACCATGCAGTCCCGCAAGCACCACGCAGCCAAGTTAACTCGTTCAAGAGCTATGGTTAGTGGCTCAAAGCTAGCTTTGTGGGACCCTAGCGCCGCTGTAGCCACTTTCGAGCAGTGTGTGCGCTACACGTGCGCTACTCTATCCCACCCAATGAATAGATTCTCCAGGACGAATTCTTCTTGGGGTGTTGCTTTAAGTTTCAGCAAACAGAATGAAGTCTGGGCTGTCGATTCGAAAATATTCGAGTAAGAGGGTCTGCTGAGTCCCGCCTAGAACCAATCTACCATCTCGAAGTTCTCGTAGCCTTTCTGAGCCTAAAAGTTTCCACACAGAGCTGCGCCTCCCAGGTAGTTCATAGTTACAGGGTTTGTCAAACCCACTCCGTTTTCCTGTCAGTATTTTGAAAGGGCAGATGGCTCATTTATCCAATATCAAACTCGCAGTTTTGAAGCAGTTTTTCGCTGATTTCTCTTTTTGAATACGTGTCTGGTATCCTGGTATTATTATTCTGTCCACAGCAAGACCGCACAGTAATCCCGGAAAGCACCATAATTCCATTTCGTTTGATTCCTCTAGATTCTGCTTGTAAGCAGATTTATTATTGCATCGCTGTTCTGTAGTCAAATATCCTGAAAACATGTGAATTTCACAAAAAGCTTGTTTTGTGAAACGACGGAAACATTGTGCCTCTATTCTATCACGCGTAAAGCTAGGATTGCGTTGTCTGGCAGCTACCAATTGTTTGCATTTCCATTTACCACTGGAAATATTATCGAACGAAACTGTTAATGTTTTTTCAAATATAAAGTTCCTGCCTGCCAACACGGAAGTAACATGTTTGGCCAACTTTGTCCGTTGTCATCTATATTACATTTATTTTCAACAATGAGTGGCGGATGCGAAAAGAAATCAGTTTCTTGTAGATATTTGCATCGAGTGGAAACCAGGAGAGCGTCGAGTGTACATGCATCACAAGTGACGATGGCCTCCAATTAAGTCTGATACTGGTAGTCCATAGTGATAGATGATAGTTGGTAAATGAAGTTGAATGAATAGTTGCAATCAGAGACAGCTGATAGAACACAACTGCAGCTGGCGGATCAATTCATTAGCAGAAGCCAGTTTCATTTTGTAAGCAGGATCCTACCGCTACCCATCTGGAAAAATCATTGTCAACAAAGCACATCGTTCAGCGGCCAGAGAATCGTTGCGGACGTGTGGGGGGACAAAGCAAAAGAAAACTGCGGCATGCTGGTTGTAATGACAATTGACATTGACATGACATTGTAATGATATCTTGTCAGACAACGAAGGCGGATGCAAACATCTGGAAGATTCATGGAAAACGTCGTTCACCAAACACTTCCGTTCGTCCACGGTTCTTCCAAGATACCAGTTGCCGCCTGGTGAAAAAACCTCCTATTATTTCGGAATCAGAAGTCGCAAACGCGGTAAAAACTATGGAAAACGAAACGGCTCCATTTTCGGGCAACATCCCTGCGCATTTGCTTCCTGCTGGAAATATTGCCCTTTTCACAAAGCATTTCATACATTACTCACCTTGAGAGAGATTCCTAAATCGAAAGAAAGAATCGGAAACAGTTTTGCCATTCAAGAAAGGCCAGTGGGAGGATATTTCCAACTACCGATCTATCAATCTTCATTCAGTGATGTCGAATCGTTTACGAGAATTTACCTTCGCTTGCCACTGATATCGCTCTGATATCTGACAACACAGCCGAGGAAACGATTGTAAATGTGGGAGGTTGAAGATAGGCATAGGATCATTTTCAAATGTTGGCGAATGATATGATGCGGGAATCGCAAGAAATGCTATGCAAAAACTGGATCCTATGTACTACATCTAACAAAAGAGCTGAGTATCAAGAACAACATTGGTTCTGGAATGAGCCGCAGAAGACACCTCCATGGGCAACGTTCGGATCAATTGGTGAAGTTGGAGACCAGGTGATTGGTCTCAACCTCAGAACGTTGACATTCAAGACCCCGGTATTGTCATCGATGAGTTGTGCCACCGAAATTGTGCACACAGGAAGACAATCGCCAATGCCATGCAAACTGCTCACCGTGCGTCAAAAATATGCTTTATGAAAATCGGCCGCCGCTAACAATTGCAGCAAAATTTTTGAAGCACAGATATAAATGATAGATCACAACTAAGGTTACCAGATCAGAATATTTCCTTCAATACAAGGGACAGTCAAATCGTCGGGCCAGCACTCCTCACTTCGCCGCAGTGATGGGTGGAGTCTCCGGGTAACAGAGTGACTCCTCTAGAGCTGTTGTTCTCGCTGAGAAGACCGCCATCCTAAAAACTATCAAACTATTGAGATAAAGTACCCTTATCCTTGTTCGCTTATGTGTGTATTAGCATGTCAGAACTGCTGCAGGTTTACCACTGGCCACCAGTGTACGCGCTGCTAAGTGGAATGGTACGGAATTGTGAAAACTCTGGGGCAAGACAAGCTCTCCCGCCTTTGTTTTTAAACGTTGGTACGAAAAAAAGCACTAGCTCTATCAGTAGCTTCGACTCGGTAAAAATGTTTGCTGGTAGGGGGAGTTCACTCTTGTAATCAAAAGGATAGAGCGCTCCATTGTAGTTGGCCTTGCAATCTTTGAGTGTTTACAGTTGTCCAATTACGGCAGAGGTAAGCAAAGCAGATCTTTTGGCGTTTCTGCTGGGGCCGTATGCTGAATGTTAGGGAGGGGATGGGATCCCCGACGGTCGACGAACTACTTGAGCTCGGTCGGTACGGTAGGAGAGTGATGACGCAAGTGGTGCAGAAGAACAGACTACTTAAACTCGGTCAATACGATGTGAGAGTGATGACGGAAGTGGTGCAGCTACATCAGCAGCTCCGCCAGAAGTCTGGTGTGCTAACCTCAAAGGCTAAGCCTGGGAGAGAGGCTGGGGCTCCCTGTCTCCCAGGCTTAGTCCTGTGGTACGCACCATATTGAGGCGTTCATAGGATCGAGTTGAAGCACTCCGTCGACAGTCGGGGATCCCATCCCTTCCCCAACATTCAGCGTACGGTCCCAGCAGAAACGCCAAACGGGCTGGTTTGCTTACCTCAGTGGTGCAGCCACGTCCAAGCCCCGCCAAGAGGACTGGTTTGCTCACCCCAGGTAAATACAAATTGGGGCGGTCTAGAGGACCGAGTTGAAGTAGTCCGTCGACCGTCGGGGACCCCATCCCCCCAATATTCAGCATAGCAGAAGCAAAAAGCGTCAAAAAAGCGGTTTGCTCACTACATAACGGCATGGAAGCGGTAATTCAATTCTATGCTCAAAATTTGTAATTTGTTCGGAGAGGACTGCTCAGCAAATTTATACTCATACACATTGAGTAATAAAAAAATAAGCTCAGCAAAAGAGTTTACATCCATTATTTCCTAGCATAGAAGTAGCACAGAGTTTTCACGACGTAACGATGTGCGGTTTTTCTTAGGTGCAGGAAGTTGCATCCATACTTCGTGCCCTTGAGAAACGCGGACACCTGAACAAGATTCGTGAGACAGATTTGTGGTTGCTACATATAATGTTCCAAAAAAATACTTGTCAAGTTGAGACTGCTTGCCGCGCGAATCTCCCATCTAGTGGATTCGGTACTCTGAGAAACAATAGCAAAGAAATATGGCGCTTTCCATATTGTAAGGTGCTTCTTAGCATTGCGTAATATCACAAGTAATTTGTAATGCCATCGATTTTCAAAGGTCTCCGGGCAAGTATTGTACTATGGCCCATCCACAATGTATACGCTATTCATATCTGAGCTACAATTAGCTTTCTTACTGGGTGAACTCCAGAACTTCTTCCCGGAAATGCACCGTCCTGGTTCAAAGATTAGATAAGTCTATACTACGACTCTGACCTCATCCACAGAACTCATTGCTTCTCCCTCATTAATTCCTCCAACTTCGAAGAGAGTGGTAATAGGCTAGTACAGTGTTTGCCAAATATGAGAGATGGAGATGGTTTCCCATTCGAAGTCGCTTAACATTTGCCGGGTCATTGTTGCTTTACGTTGCTGAAAGACTTGCTTTTGTGGTTGATGCGATGAATCCGAGGCCCTGGTTGATTTTCCGATAATTATCACACTCATATTTCTCTCCACCATCTTTAGCTAAAGATTCTTAGGAGGAAAAGCAAACTTCTCCATTTGAGTCTCATCTCTCAGCCTGTAGCTGAGACTGCTACTTCAGTGCCACGAAGTCAAAAAGTTACGTGACTTTGGGGTCAAACTTTGCATGAAAGGAAGAAGGACTATCTCATAAATCCTGCTACGAGCCAAATTGCAACCACTTACACGCATTAGTTGTTTCTTCTTTTTGTAGAGTTGTCCTAAGGTTGCAGTGATTCGTTGATCTACTCGAAGTGGAGCAGTATCACGAAATACCCTTAATGAATACCATTGTTCCGAAAAAATATCGACGGTATCCTGGCAAACGAACCTTATATTCTCCACTTTGTAGTAATCATGCTTCGGTTTATGTCCTTCTTTACGTAATTCTCGTAAAGCCTCCAGCGACATTTGCCTACTCCATATCTGTAGGTAGAAACTTGTTTCAAAGAATCGGTGGGCAAGTCTATATTAGTTTTGACTAAAGTGATAGAGATAGGTCGTTCACAAAATTTCATGGGTCCCGTTACCACCGAAATTCCCATCCTCACTTACTTTCTAGTAAGTGGTTGGACCTTGATCATAAAAATCTAGTCCGGCCATAGGCAAAATCGGGTTTAGGATCCCATGACCATGTCTGTGGTAGAGGGTCACGGACCTTCTCTGTGATGACTGTATCGAAAATACCCACCAGACCATCGTTAATGTTCTTGTAGAACGCATCGCATAAGTCTCTCAGTGCATAATCAAAATTTCCGTTTCCTTCTGAAAAGCATCTCTCAGGAGCAACGCTCAAAAAACTCAAGTGAAGGCCTAATAAGTGTGCGAGCATTGAGCTCCATAAGAGGAACTTCGGCTTACCTTGGGCGGAAATATTTACTAGAAGGAATGACAACGCTGCGAGGCTAAACAACATGTTGAATCTGACGCTTTCATGTAGCCCTCTTTCCCTTTTATACGTGCTAGAATATTGCATTTCGGATTAGTCTGTGTGTATTATACCACGTCAAACGCCACGATTTGTTTCCAAAATGTATTTCTCAATGGGGTTCTGATTTTTCCATTATGTCCGAATCCACCCGTCCTGTACTTCAAGCCGGCTTGCTGTTTGATGTTCCCCCGGCAGTTCCCTACAGTCCTCGATCATAGCAACCACCCATTTCGAAGGTGAGATAGGCTAGTGACAATGACGGTATTTTTGGTCCGCTGTAGATCTAAAGACTTGAAACAAAACCTTTTTAAGGGGCTATCATCTTCTACCATGGTTTGATATTGTGAGCAATATGGAAAAAAATAAGATAAAAGTCAAGGTTTTATTCGAGACTTCGAGTAATCTAGACATCTTGAATGACTGTATCGCGCATTTCTTTACAGCCATGCTTTGTTGCTTCCCATAGAGAGTAAGCCTCCCAGGCCCCTCTGAGGAAGACGTTTGTCACATATCTACTTCGGTTTGATTGCAGAAATGAGATCACTCCGGATTTGGAACACTAAAACGACTTTCCTATTTTAAGGCACAGTCCTGTGTTCATGTCCATGAATCCTTCCAGTGAGAACGAAAGAGCTGTTTACGAGGGTCGCAGATGTCCCGTTCTCCCTGCTCTTAAGTGCACAACAAGGACGATGAGGCCTTCCAAAAACCGTATCCGCCGCTTCCATTTTCTTGTCCGTAGCATGATGAAGCCTGCGCTCTCTTTTTTGTGCTTTCTCATCTATAGCCTGTCCGCCGTGCCCAGTCCTCATTGCCTTAGCATAGCCGAATCTCCGGTTTGACGAATCCAGCAGTTCGCTACTAGTGATTCGCTTGATCGCGTCCAACATCTCCTTGCAGACTGAGGGGTCACACAAACGCTCGAGGAACAACCATGAATGATAAGACCCTCACAATGATTTTCGATGTTGTTGAGCTCGACAAACCCTTCTCGAACTTTCTCAAAAAACAAATTGAACTACGAGGGGGGGGCAAAAAAAAGAGTCACTTTT
>KZ345151.1:182176-192552 GCA_002352805.1 Teladorsagia circumcincta
AGGAGGGGGGTCGTAAATTTTTCGAAATCGGTCCAACGTGACGGTTGACCCTGCTTTGAACCAATATATCTTCGGTTAGCTCAAAGTGGCTGCGCATAATTAATCGAGAGCAACTGAATCGCACGCTTTTCTTGGAGGCACTACCCAGGCAAACTCGTGTGAACGCTTCCTTTCGGATTTTGGAATAATTTCCAAAAGGACAATCACAGATGTGGCATTCCGTGCACAGAAATCACTTGACAAGATCGCTAGAGCCTTGCAGAATAAGCTACAGCGGCTGCCAATTTTTCCATTTATCGCTGTTGTTGTCTGCCGTTCTCACATTGATGGACGTAACACATGGCGGGGGGGGGGGAGGGGGAAAAGGATTGGCAAGCACAGTGCGCTGCAGCCAGCACACCTCAGGTCACAAAAAGATCACGTCTCTCTTTCTTTGGCCCCTGTCTACTGCATTCAGGGTGCATGTACTTCCATGCTGCATACACACACTTTATCGTAATCTCTTGCTTTAAAAATAGATACTTATATTTAAAGCGAGAGATTATTTTTTGTATTTTATATTTAAATAGAAGATCGAATCACTAGTTGTTTTCTGTACTTCTGTCACGAAATTGTTAGGTTCACTGGTAATTTCAGCAACATTTTTATTTCTTCGTTCTTGTACAAGGCCTGAACATAACTCAAGAAATCAAAAGAATTGTTCTTCATTTCACGGAACGCATTTTTCCGTTGTAGCGTCTTGGTGCTTGGAGAGCACCCACAAGTCTAGGAAGGAAACGCTAATTGCCTGACCATTACAAAGTATAATAAATCTGCGATGGACTTCTAAAGCCTTTTACGCTGGTTACCGTAGCAGAGATCGCAGCTTTCTCAGGCCTAGTACCCTCCGCTTGACCATATCTTTTATGCTCCTCTCTTTGAATTATCCACCAACTACTACACCTGCTGTTCTCATTTTTAGACAAAAACGCGCCAGAGCATTTCTGATATTAAATAATCAAATGGGGACTAGTACGAAACCATACACGACGGGATCCATCGAAAGCTTGCATATGCTTCATTTTAGAAAATGAGCTATTAAAAAGTTTTGATCATATGAATTTCTTTTTTCTCTGTTTAGTTCAATGAAGGTGTGATTTAAAGAGTACTATAATAGAAGCTGGACAAAAATTTATGATTAGCAAGATAAGTGTTCAAATTGAAACGATCGAGCTAAAAATGTTTTTAGTTTCTGTTGCGGCGGAAGCGAATAAATGTTTCTTTTTCATTCTCACACACGTTGTTTTGATCAAATTTCACTAGTATATGCTTAGCTAAATTTTGCGCAATGAGCATTGCTGAAATCATCATGTGACATTCACATTTTGCTCATTTGCATCAAAAGTGACTCGGGAAAAGCAATAGGGGCTCAAGAAATACTCACCTTGCTCATGGCGCACATTATTAAAGTTCGGTGCTGCTGTGGATGCGAGTTTTACGATAAAAGGTCCCTTGAATGTCAACTCATTAGCAGGAGCAGGCCCTCCTTCACTGCCCTCGCCGTTCTCAGAATATGATGTCATCTGCCGCCACAGTTGAGCTCGAGGCCTACGGTGACCGCTCTAGCCTGAAGCTCCTACATAAGTTCTTTGAACAGTTTTTTGAATGATAACTACTGTTTGCCGCAGTTCGCGTTCCGAATTATCACAAGAATGCTGAGTTATGGGCAAAACTTCGTTCCAGCCGGGATTCGTACCCGGATCTCTTGCTTTCCGGGCAATTGTGATACCAGTTACACCACCGGGGCACCATTTCACCCTCACTCAGCTTCCATGGTAAATCCATCGTAGCTCATCAGCATTCAAACGTATAACGTGATGAACGTAACGAACCGGTCAGCCGATATCGGCAGTGAACCGCAAGGCTGAGAGCTTTTTACCGTTTTGACTTGTTTTTTGAATGATAACTGCTGTTTTACGCCACAGTTTGCGTTCCGAAAGTTATCACAAGAATGCTGAGTTATGGGCAAAAATCTTTCCTTTGAACAGTGGATTGTATAGCTTTCTAGAGACAATGCCTCTCATTACCGAAGACCATTTTTGATTATCGCTTAAGATAAGTGGTAGTGGCCCATGATCGCACGTCGACCTCGTTAAGTTCGTGCCGTGCACCTTGTTCCCGTGAGAAAACCTTCTGACGGCATCTGTGTAGAAGGTTATTATGACTATGATTTCTGATAAATTGGACTGGGCTCTTCAATATGCAGTTGGGTGAATCGGTTTGAATCGAGCAACGTGCAATGCTCACAAGGGAAGGACGGTAGTTCGAAGTGGCCGTTCGGAATGAGGTGTATACCACTTTATGCGGCTTTGAACACTGATTTCCAATCTGCCTTCTGAATCTGCTAAACGATTCTCCCTATGGAGTTTTGAAGCAAAACAGCGCAACCGTAGTGGTCGGGACTAACAGTGAAAATGTAGAAGATCGGTCCCTTATTATAATTGCTGTGTTGCTTTCTTCAGGAATTCAGTTGAATAGGCTAGCAAAAGTCGTTTAGCGTTCCCCTCAAGAATGAAAAACAGTAAAAAACGATAAGGGACCAATCCTGCGACGTTTTGAATGTGAGTCCCGCCCACGACCGTTGCGCTGTTTTGCTTCTAAGCGTTCAGAGGCGCATCGAGTGGTATAAATCTCATTTCAAACAGCCACTGCGACCTACCATCCTTCCCTTGTCAGCTTTAATTGTATAGGGAAGGCGAACTTTTTTTTGGCTCCTCTTTGTGAAATCCAACCTTTGTGTCCCGTACTTCAGGAAAGTCTGTTTCTGTAGCGATAAAAAAGTGCACATAGCTTCGCTTCGTTCTCAATCATTCCTTTGAATTCGGTCGTTTGACTGCTCATATGTCGACATTTGAAATAACACCTTTATCGAGGTACCGTTTTCATCCGACGTGCAGATGTGTCTGCATTTACAGCAGAGATAAGGCTTCCGAAGAAAAATCTGGTAGTTGATAGTCTGTAGTAACAGCTGATTGCTGAGGAATGGTAGTTCTAACCAATAACCATTGATACACTGCGTTTCATAATTATGGGTACACCCCAAATTTTTGCTATTCCAAACTTGCTGCGCGTTTTTGGAAAACGCTGCTATTACAAATGGGTTCCTCCTAATCAAAAACCCTTGTAATGTTTTCTGAAGAGATTTCTACCTGAAGCTACCTAAATATCATTTTTTGAACGAATTTTCGCCTTTTCGCAAGGTCGATTAACACGGCTTGTCGAGAACTTTTACTACAACAAAAAGAACATTATAACTTCTCAATGATGGAATGACCCTACATTATTCGTAATGACCTCAATAAGGCGCATTGGCATGGTCGCAACCAAGCTAGCTAGCAATGGGATCCCAATTTGTCCAGCCGCTGATAATGGACAGTTTCACTTTTCCGACCACAGCATTTTGCTTTTGCTTCGCCGCAAATATCCTTGAAAATGAAGGATCAAGGACACTTTATCGGATTTAATATTGGACAACATACGGACCACTTGGGAACTGCCACATTTTTCTCCAATCCAATCTGATGTGGTGCGGCTGGCATGGATAGCCACGCTATTGCGCATAAAAGTTAAGGAGGAAGTGCGGCGGTGTCAAAGGAAACGGTAAAAGTCACTCCCTAAGAGTTCTACGGTACTCAACATAATCTATATTATAGGAAGCGAAGGAGTGTTCTTGCTGAACAGCCGCATAAAAGAGCTTCAAACCATGGGGGATTCTCCGCCGAAATTACGTCGTCTCGGAATCAAAGACGATTTGCACAGATTCCTGCGGTACCCCCCTCTTCTGTTAGGTATACCTAAGCTAAGCTTTTTTGCACGTCGCTCAGATCACCAGGAACACGAGAGAAAACAGAGGTAAAGGTCGCGAAGTGTCGTACTTGCCATACCTTTATCCAACCAGTTGAGGTGTTTTCTTAGATAATTTGGAGACCAGTGATCATGCGCCGCTTCGATGATCATGAAATACTCTTTCTGGATCCATTGATAATGTTTTCACTACCCTGAGTTATTCTGCACATGGTGGTTTTTCTCACGGAAAGCCTCATTTCAGCTCGGACCTTGCTCAGGCTCCTCATGCAATTCGACAGAAAACGCTGAGTTCTTCTTCAATCTTGATCAGGATACAGCTTTTGTTTGCTAAGACCACTCTTTTTTCCGCACTCATGAGAACTCCGCTCGTAGTTGCTTATGTCGTATAAGACCGGCCGATGTAGGCAGCCATTCTCCTCCTCGGGTGTTCGTCTTCAATAAGGCTCTGACTTGAGCTTGTTATTGGTAAGAGAGTCGAGTGGCATGAGCCTGGGTAAATCGATATTGAGTTAGCTCGCTTATACCCCCACTTCCCGTATTCCCCCTACAGTTAATCAGAAATGAGAACTTTTCATGAGTGACCCAGTATTTACTAGATGGTAAAACTTCGTTCAAAAAATGATATTTAGGTTACTTCAGGTAGAAATTTCTTCAGAAAAACATTATTGGGGATTTTTATTGTGAGGAATCTATTGGTTATAGCAGCATTTTCCAAAAATGCGCAGCAAGTTTGGAATGGATATAGAAATTCAGGGTGGACCTATAATTATGAAATTATGAATGTATAACATTAGGTTGTTGCATTCTGAATGTCGCTTTACCCCACTAGGCTGCGTTTGAACCTCTAGAGGTCTTCTTCTTATTCTTTAGCGTTCGTCCCACCCTGTGGCTGAGTCCGCTTTCTTGGTATTACGACGCCATTTTCCCGATTGTGTGCCTGATCGGGATGAAGGCCAGCTAATTTCAAGCCCTCACGCAACCTATCAAGCCATTGTGGCTTCGGGCGTCCTCTTGGCCGCTTCCCTGGCACGTTGAATTCTAGGTCTAGGCCGATCTTACAGGCAGTGTCATCGTTAGCACGAAGGACGTGACCGTACCACCTCAGGCGAGCTTCGCGCATCTTATCAGCAATGGGAGCCACACCGAACCGCTTCCTGATGGTATCGTTGCGAATGCGGTCCAATCTCGTGACCCCAGCGGTCCAGTGCAGCATTTTTGTCTCCATTACACTGGGACGAGCCACAACCTCCTTAGTCATGGGCCAGCACTTTGCTCCGTAAATGGCGACCGGTCGGACGACGGTTCTGTAGATCTTAGATTTCAGTCGCTCTGGTATTTTCTTATCGCAGAGAACGCCGGTCATCGAGCGCCATTTGGACAAAGCTGCACTCACTCGGGAGTTTACTTTGAACCTCTAGAAGTATTTAAGCATTTATTCGAAGGAGGAAATCTAGGAGTATGAAAACGCTACTCGCTGCCTCTTCCCTTTTGTTTTTTACCTGAATTTTTTTCTTCAAACAATGACGATCGAAATACGTGGGTGTGCACGTGAATGTTCACTGACATCTTGAAAAGCTGAATCCAGTTCACACAGTCACAGCGAATTTTGTAACAAAAGGCGACCTACATCGAACCGTGCACTGCACGGCGAGGAAGAAAAACAATGATTTTATAAAGTCACTTTACGACGTCCAGCTCATTCAACGAAAAAAATCACCAGCAAAAAGATGCAAGACGGACTGGCGACCTTTGACTTTTCCGCCAAACGTCTCTTGTCACACTCCATCCAATTACTGATTATCAGAGTCAAAGCGGCACGCTCTGGCGGAGAAACAGTTCCGTGCACAAAAAGTTTGGTTTTCGTGCGTCCGAGTATGCCTGTGCATGGTTGCTACTATTCTTCGAAAAGGACGCCGGGTATTCGCGTGACTAATGGCGAAGCGTAACGCAATAAGATAATATCCATCTCACGCTGCGAGGTGCCGAACTGCTGCTGTTCCAACAAAATTGCGTATGTCCAAAAGCGACATTCATAATGCCACAACCAAATAGAATGCAACTGCCATTGGCTAAACATTTCGTAGACAGAACTAGTACTACAATTTGTGGGGGACGTCTTCACTTGTGCTGTGCAGTACGCAGTGCTGACACACGCCGGGGAATCTGCAATAAAAACGTGATGCGCTTGGTCAGCCTTTCCGTCCTTCACACGTGTAAATCCATTGTTAACAAAGATTTCGCAAATGTGAAAAAACATCCTGATGACTCTTGCGCACTGAAGAATAACATTCTAATAGCAGAGATGGAACAGTGGAAACACAGCCCTACGAAAAGTTACCTAGAAATGTCATTCAGGAATAAGCCACTTGATCAACTCAACGATGAATCAGCATTGGCAAAATAGCATTAGCTGGAAAGGATTCATAGGTGGCACCTCTTTAGCGAATTCTCATTATTTAGGTACATTTTTATTTGTTACATTGAAAAGACATGTTGTCAGTGTGGCAGAAGCGTTTTCACGAGAACCCAAGATTATTCGAAGAAAAACAACAATGAAACAAATTTGCTCGGTCGTACAAAGAAAACTCAAGATATTACCCACTCACTACTATGACCGGCTTTCCGGCATGACATTTGTGGTATTGACATCAAAACAGGTATAACAATTTTGCAGCTTAGACCAACATGACAGAGCTTCGTATTTTGCAACTAGAGCGAGCAACCTGACAATTGAAGGGCATTAATGGGAAGAACTAGGGGAGCAGTCAACTGGCATATGGCACTTACATAGAGCGACTCGCTCTACTTATTGACACTGAACGCTGTTTCGCTCCTACGGTGGTGAACTAAGTTTTGCAGAAAGGCGATCTGGTCGAAACGTCAGGCTGATCAACAAAGTGCTATGCGGAAAAATCTATGGCGCAAGAATAACATTTAAATAGTCTGGCACATCAATTTTAGGTTTGAATGCCGAATTTTCGTAGTAAGACATGTATACTATACCCAAGAGGTGCCGATGAATAAGTCGAAACTGATGTGGTCCCAAAGCGCGATATCCTTAGGAATCAGAAAGATCCATTCATTGCCGAAATGTCCGAACTATAACTGCATAAGCGCTGCGAACTGGTAAGGGACGAGTGAGTTGTTGGAGAGTTGGGAGAGTTGTAAAGGAGAATATCCAAGCGCCTGCAGAGCAAGTGGGCGGGCGCAATCATGGCAAAAGGAAAGGGCAGTGGATCCAAGACAGATCGCTACTGAAGGCAGATGAAAGGCAGATGAACGGAGCACAATAAATCTTAAAAGGCAAAATTCAGGATCAAAGTGGTGAGGTGATTACGCTCAAATGTGAAAGTAGGGGTGGTAGGTGGACCGCCAGAGGAGAAAAAAGGGGAAAACATCGTAAAATACACGGGAAATACGAGCCTTTTTCTTTACGTTGCGGGCGGGGAAGTTCAGAAAATCAGCTGTGGGATGAGAGATTATGTGAGCTCGGAGAACGGTAGAGAATCCCGAGTGGCGATAGCATAGCCGATCAACATTGCGCAGCAGACAATATCTCGAGCGGTGGCCGGGGCGTGTCTCAACTGGAGGAGCGTGCCTAAATCCTTGGCGGCTAGCGTCCTAGTGACGCGATTCGATGCAGGAACGTGGCGCGTCTTCTGCAGCTATGTCCCACGCACTTCTAGCCACTTTGAAGGCCTATAGGGTTGCACTGAGCCCGAATTTTGCCTTTAAGGAGATCACATAAAATGAGGAGAGGGAATAAGCAAGCCGGAAAATCGACCGTCCCGTTGAAAAATCCTGTTGCCATGATAAAACGAATGACTCGCAAGGAGAGGAGCTCAGGCTCAATAATTAGCAGATCGTGGCGATTTAAAAACCCTTCATCGTCTTTATCGCATTGTAAATGAATTGAAAGTAAACTTCCGAATGTTCCTCTTCCAGATAGAAATGGCCGTCCCTTGCTAAGTGAAGAAAAACAGATCAAAAATTGGCCCGAGCATTCTCTCGACGTTCCCAACCAACCCGACCAGACAAAACTTCCTGCCAGGGTCAACCCTACGCTGCGCAAAGAATAACGAGGGGGTCGTATTTGGCCGAAGGAAGGGGGAGGGGATCGTAACCAGCGCTGGAATGGGTAGGATAAAGGTCAACCGTCCGTGCCGGTGGCGATCACGGCGGTAGCGTCGTTGGTCGGTGTGTGAGAGGCTGGGAGGAATGAAAGGCAAAAAACAGTAGGAAAGCCAATTTGTGAGAAGAGGTGATGAAAATATTTCGGTCGCAAAAAATGCTGACACTTGGTCAAATCCAGATAACAGGATATTCATAAATCACTGCAGTTCCATCGCAAGAAAAAAACGAATTTTTATGTAGTCGATCATCATGTATAGAAATAAAGATCAGCTGAAGCATCATAGGTCGAAAGAATCATGGAGAAGACCAGGGACGGTAGCAAAATGGCCTGAACTGCTAGTTACCGTGTGACCATGAGCTCATGGTAACTTGGTGATGACTTCTAAATGAAGTAGCCCTATAATATGCGCAGAGCACCACAGGTACCATTTCAATGAATCTCCGTCAAAATAGTCGAAGTGCTTACTCGGAGGTCGCGGTGACGAGATCACGTGGTAGTAAGTGGATTGGCAGCGTGGTCATCCAAAAACTAACAGCGACGGTGGCAGAGAAACAATAAATAGTGCGCGAAGGGTGGAGGCGCATACATGCTGCCACTTCATCTCTTAAAAGTCCTCCGGAGGACTTTTTAGAGATGGCCACCTCAAAACTGCTAGTCTGCATGGGTCAAAGCAAGGCGTTGAAGAGGGAAAGGGAAGCGATTTGCATTGATTCATCGATGGTGGCGACTGCGGTCCACGCTGGTGTTGCAATGGTCACGGGATCGGTTCCTCGAGATGGTTGGAGGTTTGCAAACTTAGCAGGCAACTTCCTTTTCGCTTCAACCCTTCCACTGTCAATAAGAAGGGCTCCTTAGTGCAGTAGGTAGCGATATCGCACATGGGACGGTGCACCAAAGGTTCAAATCCGTGTGCGACGCAAGCTGCGCAGGTAGAGTGATGGATGCTCACCATTTCCCATGCGTTGAACTTTCATTGGCTAAATAAGAACGTTCCATGCTGTCGCTGGCAAGGTTGGTGGATCGACACCGCTTGCAGACTGATATTTGCAAACAACTTCCTTTGCTTACCTCTTATATACACCTCTACCAGTAGCGTGAACGAGTGATCCTGGGCGTAGCGGAAAAACCCGGCTATGAAACCCATCGTCCAAGGTTCAAATCCAGGAGTGGAGCAAGTTTCGCAGGTGATGTGGCGAGGCTGGTGGTTTCAAGAAGGGTCACGTCCATGTTTCTACGTTACTTGTTCCTCGTCAATGGATAAAAATCACCACATTTGATTGCCAGTTTAGGGCACTTTACTACTGTCCCTCATGATTACAATAGGCGAGATTACAAGAGCGTGGTGCAAAACATGATCTGTCTTTGATAAAAGAACATTCCTGAAATCCCAGGGAGAATAAATTGCAGAGCACTTTATGGGGAAGTGAAACAAGGGTATGTAACAGTGCAATGCTATTCAATCACGACACTGGCAACTTTTTCAGGAAAATGGAGGACTTTCAAATGCGACGCAAACGCGAGCAGGCGTTTTCCCACAGAAGCGCCTTCTCTGCCAGCGGCCGTGAGCAGACAAACTTCTGAAGAAAATTCCGATGCTTTCAGATTGAATCAAAGCGGAACAAGCGTAGCGAACCTGCTGAATTGACTTCTAGAGACCCCTTAAGAAAATTGAGGCAAAGAGAGTATTCCAGGAAAATTCCATACCTCTCATGAAGTACTCTTCAAGTAGAGTCTAACAGTCTTTACCGCTTCTCATCACATCAATTTTGAAGGAAGTCATGGGCTTCTAAAGACTGCATAGTCGCTGATCGAAAAATGGCTTGGAAAAAATCAAGGTGGAAAAAACGGAACAACGGGACTATTTTTTGACAGAGTGATTGTTGGAAAAAATGAAGGTATTCGTTTGAGCTTTCTCTCAAGCTTCAAGCTTCTAGTTTCTAACTAGCCTTAGACATCTACAAAAAGTCAATTATGAAGAAACTTATGAGTGTTTGAATGTCGAGAACTCGCGCCTTCTCAAAAATCGGACGACAAACCCCCCAAAAACGGAACAACGAGACTATTTTTTGAAAGAGTGATCATTAGTAAGGCACTGTTCGAAAGCTCTAAGCTCTAATCTTCTAGTTTCTAATTAGCCTTAGACATCTTCAAAAAGTTAATTATGAAGAAAGTTATGAGTGTTTGAATGTAGAAAACTCGCGTGTGCACAAAAAACGGAACAACGGGACGATTTTTTGAAATATTGGGCATCCTCCACATTAAATACTTTTTAAGAAGAAAATTATTTGAACTTTTAAAATTTTCGTGTCCGGTTCCATGAAACCGCTTTTGAAGGAAATTATACCCTTTTGAATGGAGGGGTTTCTACTGCGACGTAATTAGGGTTTAGCTTTTT
>KZ345151.1:201879-212783 GCA_002352805.1 Teladorsagia circumcincta
AGCTCAAAATGATATACCGAAAAATAAACAGGTATCATTCTAGAGTGAAATGACGATCAGCTTAGTGGTTCTGGAAGAGACACAAGATCTGCATCTTGTCTGCGTTACCTTCTGTCTTGTAGACGCCGTTGCATCCGTAGTACGCGCGCTCACTAAGATCGTGAATCTGAAAAAGTGGGCATTAAACGATCAGTCGTAACCATATGCTGTTTTACCCAAAAAGGTGAATCAAACGCGAAAATTAGAACCAGAACTCAAAGCCAAGAGTCGGGATTAGGTCCCCAGACTCAGTTCCCTGAAAGTAAGGAAGAGGGGTCCCCAAGCGCAGAAGGCGCAACGCAGCCGCGACTGGAAAGTCAGGGCAACGATGCTAACGCCTTGCTTTGTGGGCTTCCGGCGTTTGGTCATGAATGTCACACAAATCTCAGTCGCGGTACCATATTAGTGATCAGAACTCCGATCGCCTACTGTATTCAACCGCTGTATGTGAACTGCTTACAATTAGTTTCATGGAGAAATTAAGTCGCTACGCTCTAAGCAAGTGTTCGAGGCGCAAAAGTGTTTGTTTCACTGTTACACGAAACCGTCTATTTCCCCAAAAATGAACTTTTACCAGGTACATTTTCTTTCTTGTGTAAGACTGAAATCATTGAACAATGCCGACTTTATTCATTGTATTAGGGTTCACGACAAATCCTCGATATGGAGCATGGCTTTGTGCAGGACCCGTCATAGGGTGATGTCCCACAAACTTTTCGTGTCCTAATTGCTACATATTTGAAGCGTTGTACAGTATATTATCACCTACACGAACACTTCAGCTCCAAAGGTGGAACTAACCATAAGGTTTATTGCCATTTTCTCTACTTTGCAGTGGTTTCTTTTTATAGAGTTCGTTGTTCAAGTGACCTACCTTCCTCCAGTACCTCACCATCCTATAAAGGGTTTTGAGCACTTTCTCCGTCATTGGTAGTTGACTATCTTTCTCGAAGTCCCTTAAGGACTAACCTTATATTGTAGAAAATTGAGCGAGCAACAAACCAAAGACCTTGCAAACAGACCTTGTAGCGCCGTACTTAACGTAATGTGAACCTCTTTTCACAAAAGTCCCTGGTTTTTCTATTTCTTGCAGTGCGTGATCCGACATAGCGTCATGCCATATCTGAATGCAGAAAAAAACCTCAGATCGCTAATGGGAAAATCATAGTGTTTTATGGAAATCACGGTGAAAGTGAGAGCTTTGAAGCTTTTGTGGCTAGTCAATCTTTTGTGGGATGCTTGAATGCTTTGCGCATTCGCATTTTTTTCGTCTATTCGCCAAAATCTAGTTTGGGCCATGAGCTGAGCGAGTGAGCCCTAAATGAGTCAGTCTGACACTATCACGTTCGGAGGGCAATCGCCAAAACGTTGCAACGTGAGCAATGCTCAACTAATCCGTTCGCGTTCTATGGAGGAGATGGAGACTCACCAGGTCTGGGTTAGCTTTGCGCAAGAACTGATCATATACATCCCGCAGTGCAGTTTGGAGATGACATTCTTGAACTGAAACAGAATTACGTTCAGACACTTCCAGTCGTGGTAACGAAAGGCACAATTAGGACAGCGAACTCAAAGCAACAGTCCCAGTAGGGTCTGTTGTTTTCGATACTAATGGTGCGGATCGGTGCGCTAGCCCTAGACAAGCACAAATGAAGATCTACTGAACACAAAAACCATGGAACGTCGCTAGAACGGGAACGTACACTGTCTAAGGAGGTGGGACCATGTTAGCGCCACCCATTTCCCCGTCGTGTAGAGCGAGTGATTGGCAGCGGAGACATCTGCGGTCGTTATGGGGCCTCAGGGACTATTTGAACTCGATCCTTCACCTCCCCACCTACAACCTCATTACCGACCACTTTACCCCTCGAATTCGATCCGGGGCTGGTGCTTCAAGCTACTGTATTAGCAAGACAAAAGACTTACTCTGTGCCCCAACATTCACCAGGAGGAAGGAGAGGACAGCAACGGCGAAGAGCATTCTGTTGGTAACAAATCTCTCTCGTCATCCATCCATTTATAGAGGAGACCAGCTCACTTTATTTATTTTCGCATATATTAAATCTCACCTCTATTCTTCTGAAAATTGTTGACGAATAGTTTCATTCATTGTGTTTGTCACCAGTTATCCTCTTTATTACGAAATTTGGTTGATGACTGCCAGATGGTTTTCAAATTTCTCTCAGAATTTTTCTGACGCATGCAAGCTGCATGCAGCTGTGCAGCAAGAAACTCGATGACCAGAGGAGGTCGGAGCAAAACAAAGTTGCTTTTCGTTCTGTCTGCAACAATGAATAACACAAAATTTACTGACAGGTTTTTCTGTCTTAAGGTTGAGAAAAACTACAGGGTGTCCCATTGATATTGCAACACATTATGAGCTTCGATTGTGCAAGTGTCTATAGGTTCTTCCCAAAAAGTTTTCATACCGTCACATTCTACGACCCCTTGTGAATAACCTCGCCAAAGTGTACGGCTTACCGTTCGTTTTACATCTCGTGGTGCAACCAAACTTCAGTGAGGTCCATTTCTTTCATTCCGCTACGTCGGGCATCCGGTGAAAACATCGCGCATCTTTGGAGTTCCAACCGCTCCGAGCCTACCGTGCACTGTAGGGAACACCAATAGAGATCGACTTTATTGTGGCCATCCCACATGTCCTGGCATTTTGTCTTAGGAAAAGCATGAAGAAACGAAGGGACCGCACTGCCCAGGTTGGCTTGAAATAGGTGACCTGGGCGCTGGGTTTCCAAACACAATCATGTATTAGAAAGTGGTCAGATAACAACTGTTCACAGTCCATTACGAGTTGGATGAGCACCACTGCTCAGCCCAACGGACGGAGCACAGCAGTGACAAAAAGGTTAGAGAACTGGTGTCGAACCGAAAATGGCGATGACGCGGGCACCGTTTTAATCGACGACTAAATTCCTCACATGGAGCAGAGCTACAAGGTTCGAGCTCCGTGCTTTGAAGTTACAGCTTATGTAACGTGTTGCAATATTTATAGGACACCCTGTATTTCGAACCACCAAATAGCAGCATATCAGTCTCTGGCACAGACGCAATCGATACATTTAACCAAGTGATCATGATGTCGTGCGCGATCTGGTCGACCTTGAGAGTCTCAAGTTGAGACCGCGGGGTATTATGTGTGCGACTGAAGCGAAAATTCAGTTCGTGGAAATCTTTTGTAATTTAGCCTACCTGCCTTCCTTTCCGCTACCTCCCTCACTTCATCGACGGAATCGTTCAGCAAGTCTATTTATTGTGAACTGATTAAAATCAACGAAAGCGATGGTATGTGTCTTAATTTTTGAGGCAGCAATCTTGATAGTTTTGTTTTTTTATTGTTCTATAAGGGATTACAGGGAAAGAGGCGTGCTCATGGTACGCTTATGGCAAGGAGATGGCCATTGGCCTTCGCTCAAGGCCGGGTAGCGGCCAAGAAGGCTGTGTTATGGACGAGGGTACCGCAAAGAAATTAGTGACACTATGCCGATCTATGCTCCAGTCGAACACACTAGTTGCCGCTGCTGGCAACATAGCTCGTCCAGATCATCAACTAAACAAGTGGGCGGATTGCCTTTGGGGCGGAGTGCTTTCGAACTTTTGCTCAGCAACTAGCACACCTTTATCGTGGAAGCGCCACAATTCGCTTTCTTGGAGCGAAGTATCTCGTTCCGAGTGGCGTACATACTTCCCCAATGTGCTCTCTCTTTATCGTAATTCTTCCCTTGTTTCTCCTCGTTGAGGTTACCTCGTTTTCCTTAAACCGTAACTGATGATCACGGTCAAATCAACTATTTCTTTACCACGTTGACGACATCGCGCGTTTTGGGTTTTTACACTGCGTGGGACCATAGCGATTTTGCGAGCGCCGCCGCCGCACACGAAATCCATGGATTTTGAGCTGTAAATACGCAATACTTGAATGCGATGAAGTGTTTTCGATAATGTTCGATAAGTCTAACTTATCGGGAGTTACAGTAATGGAAGTCTAACCGAAGGGACGTGCTAAGGCCACGAAAAGGCAAATTTCACCCACTTTCCCTCCAGTGGCTCGAAAACCAATTTGGACACGGTTGTTTCAATGAAAACACATATCTTCCCATACGAATAGATTTGTGTTCACTTCTATTATTCCTATTCATTAACACGTACACGTTACCGAGAAGAAAACGAGGAATGAACTGAACAGACATATCCTTAATGTCTGGAGAACCTCTGCCAAACTAAGGAATATTTGGCCTTTCTGGGCGCCATGTACCTTTGAGTATGCTGAGGTATGGTCTATAGAATGAGTGCAAAGACTTTAGAAATAAGTCGCGCAAGAGCAAGAAAGATGGATGACTTGGGTGGGACGCGTTACCACGCCACAATGTCCCACGAGGTGCGCAAAGTGGGACTCGTTACAGCGTCACGCTCTCGTCAATGTGTTAATGATCATTTCATTGCATCTGATTCTTGTCGCGAAGCCGCTGTGTCAGAGCAAAAGCTTTTCGAAGACCTTTTTGTAGATCCACCGCGCACTATCTGATGAAAAGTCAGCTTATTGTAAAGTCCTCTCTGTTTTGGATGACAGCGCATTTGAAATGCTGTTATTTTTGTAACGGAAACTTGGCGGAACCTTCATCTCAGAAAGCCGGTATCTGCTGCTCATTGTAAATCATCTCATGCCACCTTTTCAGCTTTTTTAGTTCCCTACTTATCTTCAGAACCTGCAATATTTTTTACATGCTTACTTCTAGCCCTGCTGCTATCTTAGGTATAGCTTGTCTGTAATTACCCTTTACGAGAATCTTCGAAAGGGCGTCGTCAGCGGCAGAGTCATGCTCGTGGCTTCCCTGACCTTTTCAAACTCACCGGAATTTTTCAAGACCACAACATTGGAGCGTGATCTGTTGCGCTTCTATTAGTCCTTCCTTGACCTCTTTCTTCACTGATATTTTGACATCTCTATGAAACACCCTTATAAATTTAGCTCAGTGAAATAAACATGCCCAGACCACTTTCGCGACACCTTCAGTTCGTACCTATAAAACTATAAGATAAAAGTCATTCAGATTAATTCACATACGCTGAAGGAAGAAAGCTATAATAGGCTTGCCAATGATACACAGGATTCCAGGTTGCTAAACTTGCTGAAATACTCAAACTATCCATGGCATCTCGAAAGCTGCATTGCTTCCCGAACAACCTAGCAAATATGAGTGAATTAGCATCTTTCAAAGACTATTCATAGTCCGATGAAGGCGCAAAGAGTGGACCAAAATGGAACAACGTTTTTTTTTTGTTCTCCTAAATAGTCACTGCTGGTGTTCGATTTTCGTTTCCAAGCCCTGTTGAGCTAATAAAAGTCGAGAACATCAAGACAGTGATCGAAATTTCGGAACATCTCGATAAACTTCTGGCTCTGCGATCTCAAAGTGGCTTCGAAGATTAATGAGTGATTTTTGGTGAAGTTGTTTTCACCACGTTCGCATAGCAGTGACACTAGGACACAATAACATGAAGTGCTTCTCAATAACCTTCGCTCGAAAACTGTTTTGAACGCTTCGCTCATTGTGTCCTTTTGTGTAGAACAAGTTTACATCCTCCCTCATGTGTCTGTCGATTCGTGAACTATTTCAGATCTATCCTGAAACGGTACATTGGCAAATTCATTCACAAAGAGTGTTAGATGTTATGATGTACATCGGTGGCAAGGTGTGACAGACAACTTGGTGAAACGTCCTTTCTCTAACGCTTCGTGCAGAGTATTGTAAGTACTAGGTTGGTGCATAAGTCTTGCAACAAATTACATTTGATTCTAGAACCTTTTGGGAGATCTCCGGACAAACGCAATCTGTTTGCTGGGGTTACAGCCGCTACAACTAAGTTACAAAGAGCTCTACCTTTATTGACTTTTTTATCGACCTTTTTTATCGACTTTTTTTGGAAGTCCCGCTTAGAATTTACGCAAGTCCTTTTACACCAAAGATTAAGCAGAAGATAGGCGATGGGACGCCCTCTTACCGGCGCTTACTCTACTCAACGTTGACACTTTTCATTTGAAGATGACCCACACTCCAACCACTCGATGACTGGCAATCAGAGCGCTCCACCTGACGCTGTTGAGCAGGGATATCGAAGGGTCATTGATCATTCACCATTACAATTCTGGTGCGAACAGCTGGCAGTATCATGGCATTTCCAAAGACCAGTAATGACCAGAAATATAGGGCCTACATGCCTCAAGCCCGAATCTTCTTCATCTGAGTTTATCATGCCATCATGTACAAGTCAACGTACTATGGTTTTTTTTGATTGACCTCCCATCACGTTTGCCGACGATGGATACAGTGCGCCAACAAATAAACATGCGGCATGGTCCAGCTCAAACGCTTTGAGAGTTCTGTGTTTTGAGTTAGAGCTATTGTCCAACCTCGTCCAAGTCGGGCCTTCCCGTATTTTTTGTGGAATACGAGAGAGTTGAGCCCTGGAGACCCTTACATGGTGGGGCCGTATGCAGCAAGCCCCGAAGGTCTCCGGGTATTTGTCCCCGAGGACTTTCGGGGCTTGTTGCATGACATCGTCGGGGTCATATACCCGGCGGAGTATACAGTAGCGGTCAAAGTTTGGAAACTTTTTTCTTTTCGATCTCACACAGTCATTAAGCAACGAATATGCCTCAAATTCACATATTATATACAAAACTAAGTGCGGAATACGATGGCGGGCAGGATTTTCCAACAACCAGGCCTCACTTTCAAAGAAATACAATTTTTTCAAAAAATGGCGCGTCAAAAGTTTGGAAACTCTGCAATTTTGAAACGAATTCAGCACACTACCCCTCCATGATAACTCAAAAATTTGTTGAGTAGTTGTGTAATTCTACCATGGCGTTATTTTTCAGCAACACTGAATCAGTTGAAACATCCTTTTCGGGATCTGAAGTGAAATCCTACAGTCCGTCAGCTAAATCAAATTGTTCGGCAGAAATTTTGCTCAAACGTGGATAGAACGATATGCGAGCTCTTCCCCATGATGCACAACTCAGTTATATTTCGAATCTTGACTTGTTTCCTTCATTAAAGTATTTTTTTCTAAGTTTAGGAAGGCGACAGTGAAAAGGTAGGCCTGCATCGGATCATAGTCTTGATAGAAAGCCCGTATTTCTCGGCCAGGTTTGACCATCAAATGTTAGCGTTACATTCTTCAGACTATCCTTAGATTAGTGCCAGCCCCTATTCCGCTGGGTACTAAGAAGGTAGAAATCGCCTGATGGTCCAACACACCCTCGTCCACGACACTGCTCCACCATTTTCTGACCTCCGGAATCTGATACCTAAAATGAGGTTCCCAGTTGACAGATCACTTTACAAAGTTCACACCATCATTTCCAAAAAGGCAGAAATTCGACTCGTCGCTGAGCACAATTCTGTACCTGTAGCCTTCCGTCCAGGTTCATCGCTCGTGGGCGGAGGCCAGTTGGGCCATCCTGCTCTGAAAGCCCAACGAGAGCACCTTGTTGGGACATGTTCCATAATATTCACTAGGTCCTAGCGAACGTATAGCAGCACTCGTGCTTGCTCGACTCTGATGACCCCAAAAAATTTGATGGTAGCGATTTTGTAGAGGATGAACTGATGAGAAACAGATTTTCTCCATACTTTGGACTGTGGGATTCAGAGAAACATCTGTAATAAAAGCAAGGTTTTCCTCTCACGTGAATTCGTTTTGAAATTACGTAATACTTGATACTCTCACCAAATCAAGAAACACGTGCAAATACTGAGGAGAAGAAATTATATAACGAAGAAAAAAGAAAGTTTCCAAACTTTTGACGCGCCAATTCTTCGAAAAAAATCGTATTCTTCAATTACGTGTGGAATTTTGAAAAATCGTGTAACGCATCGTATTTTGCTCTTAATTTTGTATATTATACGTGAATTTGAGACAAACTCGTTGTTTATTGGCTTCGCTAGATCAAAAATAGAAAAGTTTCCAAACTTTTGACCGCTATTGTATATCCCCGAAGGTCATATGCAACAAGAGATTCGTCGGGTATACGTCCTCGAAGCTCGTATTCAGCAAGCCCCGAGACTCGTCGGGTATATGTCCCCTTCGGGGCTTGTTGCGTGCGACTAGACTAAATATACGCCTACATATACCCGACGGCCTTTAGGGCTTGTTGCATAGGAATTTCGGCTATTTGTCCCCGACTAGTCTCGGGGCTTGTTGCATACGGCATCCGAAAAGTATACCCGACGAGCTCGGGACTTGTTGCATACGGCTTTCGGGGATATATACCCGGCCGTGTATATGTCCCCGACGACCTTATGCAACAAGCCCTGAAGGTCGTCGGGGACAAATGCCCGAAGATTTTCGGGGCTTGTAGCATACGGCCCCTGACGTCACAGTCGGTGCGAAAGTCAACAATCTCAGCAGAATCGCAATGGGTTTGATACGAAAGAGATACTACCAAAGTCATCATTTCACGACGCTATTGAATCAACTTTTGCTAAGAAAATCCATGAGAATTTAGAGACTCTCGGAAAGAGCGTTCTTCCATAATCGCTTCATAGCCCCGACCTCCTGCTCACACATCACCCCTGCTTCTCTCTTGGAATCACCTTCCACCTTCGGAGGGAAAAACTCGTTTCAACCATCATGGTGTCGAAATCAGCATGCTATCTTTCTTCAATCATCATTCAAGGTGGCTTACAAGAGAGGCATCGAGAAGCTCCTAGTAGGTTATCAGTAGGTTGTAGATATTAAAGGCGTGTAGCTGGCTGATGCTTGGTGCTTTGTATGGCAAAAGTCCAGTTTATTGAAGAGACAGTTATCAGCTGTTTGTTTTCTTGGAGTTAATTCAATTACTAGATCGCAGCTCTACAAAGGCAGGTGCAAAAGCACCTTTTCGCTTTAAACACGCACCCTTGGGCTGGCTCCGGGATGCATGAGTGGAACATTAATCAGTAACGTCGATGTAGCTTGGAGTTTTTTTTTTTGCAAATCAATCGTTTTTCAGTGCCAACTCGATTTAACAGCTAGTGGATAACACTCCAAACAATCAAAAATCGACGAAAAATAGGTGCTGCGTCAAAGCCGCCATTGTTATTCGTTCGTAAAACGATATTGATGAAACAGTCACGATTAATGGAACAACTGTTTCAAATGAGACTGCGATTTTCTCGGTTGGTGAACACAATGTAGGTCAATCTGATGAAAGAAATAAATTCAATGATTTGGAAGATTATTTTGCGAAGCAGGGAAGATGTTGTATTTGTGGACATCTTGCTGATGTCATTGTTGGTTTTGTGTTACGGTGTTGATTAAAGGTGTAGTCCAGTCAGAGATGGCACCTAACGCGGCACCGTGTTTGTCATGACCACTAATCCCTAAACACTGAAAATATGCCTTGTTATAAAATGTGAATCAACCTCAAAAATTAAGACGCAGAAGTGTTTAACATCTGAGTATACTTGCCCAACTTGGACTTGGAAATTACGATCGAGAATGAATCCACATATCTATCTCAGTATAATTGAGTAAAATTTCCATTCCTTCAGTTTGAGCAACAATTTTTTATGAGAAACCCGTTCGAAAGCTTTCGCAAAATCAAAATATACGACATCACAGCAGTGATTATTATCAAGGGCTTTTGTCCAGTCATCAAGGCATTCAATCATGTTAGTGTCCACCGAACGATCGGGATAACCGTGTTGATGTGAGGGGATAATTTTGTGTTGGGTAACATACTTGAGTATAAGTATAAGTATAAGTTTATTACGTCAGCAGAAGGCTCATGTGAGAAAACGCAATAACGACAATGCAGATTCACAACAAACAGGAACTAATGGCAACAGTAACATATTTGCCAGTCAGTCTCTAAAAAGTTTAGAATCTACCATTCCGTAGCAAAAGCTTAACGACCAAGCGCTTGAGTTGCGACAGTGATAGGGGGCAGGTATATTTTTCATCAGCCTCAAATACTCACTGCCGGCTCTGAAGGTGAAGCTTTCTGCACACACGTTAGTTTCAGGACGTGCCAGCGAGAACTTCAAGGCCCCTCCTCTAGTCCTAGAAGATGTCAACTTGAAGACGCTAGAAGAACCAGCACCACACATGTCCTGTACCAGTTTATGAACTAAACAAAGATCATAAACTCTGCGTCTCATTTCAAGAGATGTGAGCTTAAATATTCATTCCTAGTGGCTGCCTCTGGTATCCTGGAGTACATAAAACCATTAATTCGGATGAACAATTTTCGAGTGAAATTATTCTGGACCTTTTCAAGCGCGTAAATGTGTTTTCGTTTCAAAGGATTGAATACAGCATAATAATAATCCCTACTATATATAATGCGCTATGTCTGTCTGTTTGTCCGTCTGTCACGAAATTCGATACAAAGTGAACAACAACCCACAGAGTCCGGGTCAAGTTTGGGATGGGTGGGACATGTCTCGAGAAGTACAAAACGTTCATCAGCCAGGCGGAGCCCCGCCCACAGTGGGCGTGGCGGGCATCGAAATAAGTTGTAGTGAGGACCATGATTGCATATTCAGCCGCAAAACAGCCTGAGACTGGGGAAAAAAGTGTGTATAGGCGTGCGTTGGTAAGCCAGATTGAACTGCGGAGACCCACCCTTAGTGGGCGGAGCGTTCTCTAAAAAAGTGGTGCTCAATGAAAATATTCATAACTCGATTAGGAGAGAGCCTAGGGAGCAGAAAAAAATCGGTGTAGAAAAGTAATGTCTGAGGTGTTCCCAGCATACATGGAAAGAACTGAGGTCCGCCTTCAATGGGCGGAGTGTGTGTGTTCCTAAGCAAATGGCGTTTCCTACAAAATCTCATAACTCGAGGTTAGTGGATGAGGTA
>KZ345151.1:214545-230411 GCA_002352805.1 Teladorsagia circumcincta
TAGGGGATAATACGCCTTCTTGAGGGACACCACTTACTATTTTCCTAACGTCAGAAAATGAATGGTCAATTTTCACTTAAAACGTCCGACCATGGAGATAGTTTTCAATTTATTAAATTTTCAAGAGTGATTTGTTTTTTTTTCTCGGAATAAATCTACGAATAGTGATGTAATGCTTACCGGTCGATAATTTAGTAGATCAGAACAGGTTCTTTTTTCAAAGCAGTTGTGAGAAAAGAAAGCTTCCGACATGAAAGTACTTCATTATACATGAGATGTAAGTCAGTGGCTCACATATGGCAATAGCAATGTTTTGTAGAAGTTGCAAGGGAATTAGTCAGGTGTGAATGAATAAGATTTCGGCTGTCTGGTTGTTTGCTCATAGAGTTGATTGCTTGAAACCATGGAAGATCTGTCGTGGATTATGATATAGTAGTGTAAAAACTGTGGCTTGTTCCATTACCCCTACTACGGATAAGTCGCTAAGTATGTCTGTCTGTCTGTATGTATGTGTGTACGTCCGTCTGTATGTCACGAAATTCATACCGCGTCGCAGCAACCGTCACGGGTTGATTCCATGGTACGATATAGGAGATGGGTTGCGAACATATTTGGTGGGGGGTAGAAACTGATAATTGCTGACAAGGACTGCTAAGGGCATAAGATAGCAAATTCTACAAAATTCATAACGCGTGTCCCAGTAGCGGTGAGGCGACGGTTCCAAGAAGTGATGGGCGAGGTGGGACGGAGACATATTATATTTAGTTGGAGACAGAAACTGATAACAGCAGATTAGGGCTGATAAGAGGACCTGAGATGCGACTTTCACGGAATCCAAGGGTGGCACCAGCAGTGAGACGTTGGTTCCGACAAGTGATGTATTCATTCCAAACCAGATTGTAGATAAGAAAAGTGCCTCATTTCAACTCCATTTTGCCTGCGTTGTCATCAACATTGAACCGCTACTCTCCCCAGAGTTGCTAGGAATGCACAATGATTGTGAAAAATACTGTTAAATTGCATTTTCCTCTAAACATCATTACATCAATACCCTGGTACCCTGACACGGTTTCGTGGTAGTTGTTTACAGGCATCACTTTAGCTCCTCCACCGCGCGTAACAAACGGTGATCTTCGACAGTTTCTGAAAATCCAAATATATGCCTTTTCTGAAATTAAGCAGCTCATCGAACGGTCGGCTAACGCATTTCACGAAGCAACATATGTCGAGCTAAAGCGGTGCAATTCGAGCTCCGTTGGCTGTCCAATTTCACCAAAGTCCACCGTATCATGGCGGAATTCGGTGAAATTGGACAGCGAAGGGAGCGGCTGCGCGGTGACGTGTGGAGCTAAACTGGTCTCCTATGAAAGATTTCACGAAAACATCTTCTAACACGTTTGCCTTGTCATATGCAGTGATAGCAATATTATCGTCACGCTCCAAACAACCTATCCTACTCCTATCTCGAATTTTACTGTTCAAGTATTCGTGGAAATCGCCACAACTAAGAATTTGTACACTCTTTTCTCGGTATTGCTATTGTACTTCTTGAGATAAACGAGAAGTTTTCGTAATCATTATATCTTTCCCAATTTCCTGTGCGCCTACAAAAAAAATAGGCGATCTTGATATTCCAAGCCAGGAACATGATAATCTATAGCAGTATGCATAACATTCAACAAATGTTCGTATTTCTCATCAACGTCAAGACATGATTCAAGCGAAATCTCCCACTTTGTCTGGCTCGAATACATGCATACATCAAGATAATTACAAACAGAACACTGCTTACAATACACAGCAGCTCTGGGCTCGAATTCACTACAAACAGCTTCAAAGGTTTACTGCAATGATCACACAACGCCACAGGAGGACGAATTTGGAGATTCTTCATCAAAGATTCACTAGTGTTCAACACCAAATTCTGAATATTACAAACTTTTGTTGGCTGATCAACATATTGAGTCAGATAATGGCAGAGAAGTAAATCATCCAGGTAATCCAACGGGGTCGAATCTGAGGTGACTTTATGCCTACTGCTCACCTCAGGCATAGTGAAATCACCTATATCTACGGATTGCAGCTCATATGATATAAGATCATTCAGGACCTTGAACAGTTGTTTGGCATTGTTTACATTGCAGGATGAGGTTTTGTAAACATTGTTTACATTGCAGGATGAGGTTTTGTAAACTGCAGGAATTCCAAAACTAAGGTTTTCATGGGATTCATCAGCGCATGGTATTTTACAGGCCTCATCTACAGACACTTTGAAGACGAGCGACGCAGGAAGTCAGAGATGTATGTACAAGCAAAACCAGTCCTCTTCCTATCTTTTAGGAACGATCACATCTAAACACATAGCCTTCGCTTAAGCAATTCAATTAAAAAGATATAGAATGCCTTGCTTTCAACCAAGTTTAAGCAAATGCCTAAATATCATTTTTCGAGGTATAACTAATTCTATATAGTCCGAAATTCTTAGACTGACCTAACATTGGAATAACAAAGAAAGTTAACTCAAGTAGGACCGAGGACCTGATTCACTCTTCCTGGCTCATTGATTGTGTTACATCAGATTAAATAATAGCTGTCTCAACGATTTCTCAGCGAGAGCCATGTTAACATTATAAGAAGTTGTCATGTGATTGATCAGAGTATTTCGACTTTAAAGCTGAGCCGAACGTTCTTCTCGTATTCGAATTCTTTCCTCTTTTGTTGGAGAGTGGCATAGATAGGAGCCGGCATACGGAAAGTTTCGAAGTCAGGGAGCGCGTCGAACTGTTTCATTTTAAAACTTTCATTTGGCAGCACCACTTTCTTTGAACGGCCTTTTAGTCGAGTTTCCGCCTCAATCGAAATGCACTGATAGGAACGCATCCTATCCCAAGTAAGACAGCATCTGGTTGGTGGCGCATAACTCATGGTGAACTCGTTCTGTTGTGGAAGAAGCCTTCAGGATTCGCGCAAAAACAACAGAGCAATCAACATCAGGACAGCACTGACTAGAGCAGGATTTACTGGTGATTTGCGATGGTAGATTTGAAAATGAAACGACATTACGTTTGCTACGTAGTTCTCTCACCTAAGTTCTCCTATTTCTTCCTCCTTGCTTCGCAAACAGTAGGCCGGTTTGTGCATTTATAGCAGACAGAAGCTTTTTGATAGATTTTGGGACACCAGCAGATTTGATTACTTCTTCCATTGCCGTAGAGACTTCATCGTCTTGCTCGGCATCAGGAGCCGGATCTCTCGTCTCTTCTCAATCACTGCTTCAACTTAGTGCTTGGGATATTAAAAACAAAATACTGACGAAACGAAAATGACCTGTAACGAAAAAACAAAAAATAAAACTAAAAAAACTGTAGCAAAACTGGATTATGTGCCAACACAATCAACGTATAAGTCCAGTCGTACTGCAGAGTAGTAGCAAGCGGAGAAGCTTAGCAAACCACTTTCCGCGAGCTCACATGCAAAGAATGTATTGTGGAAATAGGATATAGTAGCCCACGGGTACCACAGATGTGCCTTTGTCGTGTCTCAAAGGTGTGATAATGACGCTAGAGCTTTACAAAGTGAACATGTGGTGACTAATGTCAATCAATAAATCTCCAATAGTTAGAAATTAACGGACGAAATAGACACGTGAAGGCACAACATCAGATTTATTCAAAGGGCACAGTGAGCAAAACCGCTCAAAACAGTTTTGGAGCGAAGTTTATTGGAAAAATCACGTCAATGTTGTCATTGCGACGCGAATGTGATAAAAACAGGCTCACCAAAAGAATAGCCATGAAATCAAATGCCTCCGAAGTGTAATGACAGATAAAACGTTGGGAAGTATTCGCTCAAGGTCTAGCTTTCCGTAATTTATGTAAATCTCTCACCACATAGTCGCATTCAACAGTGATGGCACCTTTCAGATCAGTTTTTCGTTTCCGTAATAATCCTTTATTCTGGGCAACCAATTCTCTTAGGAACGTCGTAAGTGACTGGATGTTGAAGCCAGTGAAAAGGACATCAATAGCACGTTCGCGAGAAATCAGGAGTAGCTATCGCGATATATGTTTCAGGACGACAAGAGCACGGCACGTCTATGGATGAGCTCGATCACTGCAGTCCGAATTTCCTTGCAAATGAGATGACCTTAGGAGGTATGAAGAGCTTTCGAAAGAGGCTGTTCATGTGCAAGGTGTGACGGTACGCCCGAGGGCACTCGAGCAAAAATCTTCTGTGAATTTTCTCCCAAACGAAGTAGAAAAGCCCGTATTCATAACAGTGGGTAGTGAATGACTTCAGAGGGTAAGCATCGTTTGCGTAAGGTGTGACGGTACGCCCAAGGGTACTCGAGCAAAAATCTTCTGTGACTTTTCTCCTAAACGAGGTGGAAAAGCCCGTATTCACAACGGTGGGTAGTGAATGACTCCAGAGGGCAAGCATCGTGTGCGGAAGAAAACCTCAATTTTCCTGAGATTAGTGTTCTTTTTTCTTTTTCTTTCGATAGTCCGTAGGCGAAGATCAGTGTGGTCATTAAGTGTTGACTTCTGGAGAGAATTTCACATTCCAAAACCACAAGGCCTGCTGAAATACTACAAAAGTGTCTTAACCAGATAGCTTTTTAGTATTTTTTCGTATTTTTGAAGAGTCATCATTGAGATGCCATAGCCTTTCTTAATTAATAAGGCATTAATATCGTATCTCTTGATTTTTTACATTGAGGCGTTCGCGAAGCAGTACGCTGTATAAAGGGTGCGCCAAAATCATGCTCAAATTCCCTTGTATCATACTCGGCTTCAGATCTCAAAGTGTCTTCTAAGGACCGAGCTTTAGCCTTAACTCGTGAAGATATGTCGTACTTAATGAAGCGTGGTTGTCAAATTTCGTCCTAAACATAGATAGGTCCGCTATCTGGGCTGCAGCTGAGTTGTCTTGTTGCGAGCAGGCCTCACTCTCTAAAAGTTCAACACGGAATATTCCTCTCTGTTGAAGTATGTACTCTTGATTTATCGTAATTGATCGTTGATGAGACCAGAGCTGGTGTTCCCGTGTGCTGCGATGTTCCCTTCGATATTCCAGCTGGTGCTGCTAATGACAGTAACACGAGCGCCAAGTATAGATTGTGGGATTCTGTCCAGGAAAGCGAGTCGATGGTCCCCTCAACGTTCATGTTACCCACTGCTTTTGTTCGAGTATTCGATAAAAATGAGTGAACACGACTTCATGGCTAATCATAAGCTGGACCATGATCTTGTTGCCTTTCCGAAAAATCCACGAATTCCATTGCAAGCTTCGCCTTCCCGCAGAAAAATCCTTCACCATTTTGACGTCAGAAGTTGAGTCACCCTGTATCGCATTTCTTCAAAGAATATCATCTCTCGGTGACGCGAAAACGTAATCATTCGCAGAACATCTTGGTGTTTTCGCACCGGATTATCATTACGGATGGAGTGAGGCATTTTGGCAGCTATTAATCCAGAAGGATTGCTTTCTCTCCTCAATATGACGACACGAGATACTTTTTTCTAGCTTCCTCACTAGTAACCACTTCATCGGATTAGGCCGCACCACATCTTGTTCCAATGAACCATTTTTCGTGGAAGCTGCAGCCGTTGGTGTTCACTATTCTCAGGGTTCGGACTACTTTTATTATTTGATAGCAAACTTCACAGTTACGAAACGTACCAGTAGTATTTTGGCTATTGCCTTCGCACATGGACCAAGCCCGATCAACTGAGTGGTGTGCTCTTGGGCAAATAAAGTTGAACCTTCCTGAAAAAGGAACGCTGAGAAGAGGGACCTGAACAACTTATAGAGGACGAGTTGACCAAAAGGCCAACCACCAATTGCTTGCCCATCGCTTGAAGTTTTGAAGGAACTACCGGTATTGATTCGAGCAAGTAATTTGCGCACCCTAAGAAATTAATAAAAGGTTAAAATCAATGAAAGTTCTGTTATACACTGCCTTTCATTAATATATGTCCACCCTATATTTTTGCTTATCCGAGTTGACCGCGCATTTGTGGGAAATGCCGCTATCACCAACGGATCCCTCATGACGAAAAACCCACTTATGTTTTTTTGAAGAATATTCTACCTGAAGTCATCTCAACATCTTTTTTTTGAACAAATTTTCACCCTTTCATAGTTACAGGGCCACTCACGAAAAGTTCCCATTTCTGATTCTGTAGAGGGAATTCGGGAAGCGCGGATATAAACGAGCTCACGGGGTATCGAGCTCACCATGGCTCGTGCTACTCTTCTCTCTTACCGATAACAAGCTCAAGTCAAATCACTTATTGAAGCGGATAGTCAAGGAGGAGAATTACTATCCACATCGGCCGGTCTCATACGGCCTAAGCTACTATGAGCGGGATCATTATAAGTTTGGAAAGAAGAGTGGTCCTAGCGAAAAAAACTGCTTTATGATCAATACTTCAGAAGTATTGAGCGTTTTCTGTCAAATTCTTTGAGGAGCCCGAACAGGGCCAGAGCTGAAATGGGGCTTCCCGTGAAAAAAATCACAATGAGTAGTGTAACTCAGCAGAGCGCAAACATCACCAGAAGATTGTAGAATCGCATCCTAAGACTGTCGGAGCGCCACATGATTGCAGGTCTCAAATTCGCCTCGGAAAACACCCCAGCTGATTGGGCGGACTTAGCAGAAGAAGGGAGTATCGGAGGAATCCTCGAGAATCTTCTTTGGTTCTGAGGCGACGTCATTTCGGTGGAGAATCGCTTATAGTTTGGAGCTCTTCTGTGCGGCTGAACAGCAAGAACACGCTGTTGCTTCCTGTCATATGATTCTGTAGAGTACCTTCGAGTTCTTAGAGAGCGAATTTTACCATATCTTCAACAACGCCTCACTCTTTCCTTGATTTTTATAAACGATGGCGTGGCTATCCATGCCGGCCGCCCCACGTCAGATTGGACAGATTGGATTGCAGAAAAAATGCGGCAGTTCTCAGATGGTCTGTATGCTGTCTGGATTGAAATTCGATGGAAAATCTTTGAGCCTTTGTTTTGGAGCGGATTTATGGCTAAGCAAAGCATAACGTTACAATCGCATAGGTAAAACTGTCCATTATCAGCGGCTGTACAAATTTGGATCTCATTCAGCTAGCTTGGTTGTGAGCATGTCAGGACGCAGTAGCTAGGTCCTTACGAATAATGTAGGGTCATCCCATCCTTGAAAAGTCATAATGTCTTTTTTGTTGTGGTAAAATTTCTCGACAAGTGGTGTCAGTTGCACTTGCGAAGCGATGAAATTTCGGTCAAAAAAAAAGATATGTTGGTCACTTTAGGTAGAAATTTCTTCAGAAAAACAATATCGAGGTTTTTCGTTACGAGGAGTCCATTGGTAATAGCAGCGTTTTCCAAAAATACTCAGCAAGTTTGGAATAGCAAAAATTTAGGGTGGACCTATAATAATAAGACGCAGTGTAGCTACTCGTCATGCCATACATTTCATGTACATCGAAGAATTCTTCTCATTGTCGCAGTGAACGTTCTCAATACGTTAACAATGACTTTTTTCTTCTGTCTTCTTGAGCGAGTAGGACCAGCACGATTTCGCGAGGGCGGTCGCCTCAGGTAATCAAATGAATTTTGAGGGGTAGCGGTATAAGACACGACTGGTACAAAACTACATCAGCAACTTTCAGTGCATAAAGCTACCCAAAGGTATAGTTAGAAAGCGGATTACGTGAAATAGTGAAATAACAATGAAAAAGCAGGATTTGTTACACCTAGCCGCAATGGACGCCAGAAGCAATTTTATCGCGATTGATCCGATCAAAATAGAAGTTATCTTTTTATTATTCAGATTGCGTATTCACTTCTACTGCTATTTGTACCTTTACGCTCATGGAAAGAAAAGCAAACGAAGAATTAAGTAAACTGAAGCGTTTGTGTGGTCCAGAAATCCTCTTCTAAAGTGAGTCATACGTGAGCATTCGAAGGGCCTATACCTTTGCAGCTACGCTAAGGTTTCCTTCATATACCAAATGAAAAAAAAACCTATAAACCAATCGCACGTGTGCGGAAAAAAATGAATGCAGTGAGTACAGGACACGTACGCATAACTTCGGGTCGAAAGAGCACAGTTGGTCAACCAACCCGACACGAAGAAGGTAATAAACGGTGGGTAGGTACGGTTTGGTTTGGTTTGAGCGTCGGCGGTTCGTCATTGTAGGCGCTTCAGTTACAAGGTGACGCAACCCCTATAGCTAGCGGGTCTAACACTTTCACGTACTGCCAAGGTGAAAATCGTTTAAGGAAGCAGCAAGAGCTTGTCGAGGATTTTCGCCTATTCTTACGCGCTCTCCTGCGCGGACATTACTCTCGCCACCCGTGAGCCATCTGCGGTCTCCGAACGCACATCAACTCTCACCACTACTCTCGCACAAAAGAAAGCTATAGTCGAGGAACGCCTCGATCTTTATTCACCTCGCTACTTATTGTTAGTTATTGCCTTTAAGGTTAATAAATCCAAATTTTAACCACTCAACCAGGTCGCTACCGTTAGCTATTTCATGATGCCACATACAGGAGTGCTGGGTCATCTCGTTGCACTGTTCGCTCACCCGAAAAACCTTTCAAAATGTTTAGCGCTTTTTTCAAATTGGTCTATTGCACGTTATAGGGGCACTTATGTGAAGCACGAAACTAAGATCCTTTTTTTGAGCGGCTGTTGGAATGCCAGAAGTTATGTGGAGACATCGGCTTGTGGTTCGATCACACCAAGGACAAATTTTTCGTTCCTCTTATTTCCACTCTCTTGCTCACATGTGCTCAAACTCGGTACTAATGTAAGGATGTGTGTCCCCTCAAGTGTTGAATTCCCAGACCAACCCTCTTGCTACAAGACAGAAAACTGAACAGAAAATAGTTTATCAACAAAGAACTAACGATAGGGCCGCACTGGGTGTCGTCTCCACGGCGTCGGCTGGTTGGCGTGGCTCCTCTGTCCAGTTGAATTCAGGAGGTCGGACGATCTGCTTGTTAAATTGGCTCCGTCGCTGGTCGGCGTGGCTCCTCTGGCGAGACTGACTGAGCCATTCCTTGAAGTTTCGGAAACGTGGAGATGACGTGGAGATGATGTGTGAGTAGGTGACGTGGATGTTCTAACATGATGGTGCCAGTTGAGGGGATGACGTGGGTTGACCGGGAAGCAACGGGTGAAGTAATGGGTAAAGGGTCGGGCTGCCGCACGACCGTGGCCCTCTCAGTAGGATCTGCGTTTGGGCGGTAGTTCGCCCAAACGCAGATCCTTGGTCCTTTCCATCTCTCTTCAGCACTAAAGAAAAAACTTCTAGCCATAAGGTGCAACTATTCAACGCTAAAAAGGTTGTGGAGTGTGTAGGAAATGCAAAATTTCACTTCAGGAAAGTTGTCTCCATGCCAGAACCGTATCTTGAACCTTGACTTTGACCACTATTCAAGGCTATAGCACTTTCTCGAGGTGGAGATAAAATCTCGATTTGGCTGAAAATATGTCCCCAAATGCAGTTTGACCTCCTGAATACGAATGTTCAGGAGAATGTTCAAGAGAACTTTGTAGCGATAAGTTCTACTGTATGCGCAAAATGATGACTGCCCTGAAGAGAACGATTACGGCATTGATTCCCAGCCCACCATTCTGCCTCCTTTTACATATTCATAGGAAATTAGAGGAAAACTTCCATGCGCGTCAAAAAAAAAACAAAGGATTAGAGTATACATTTTTAACCGTCTGAAACGGTTCAATTTCTTTGTATAATAGTAGCATTTTCGGACGAGATAGATTCCCTAGCCATATAAAAGTGGTTTGCAAATGTATTGAGACTAACCTACGATATTCTCACAGTGTGATAGCACAGAGCAACAATCTTCCCATTGATGGGTGACAGCGCTTGATAATGAAGTTATGGATGCTACAAAAAAATATGGACATGCCGGTCATGAGAGATCAGCTGTAGATCACCTGATCTGAGCAGAGTATATCGACAAGGAGGTGGTAGGGCTTGATCGCGGGGGTCATGAGAGGCCATCTCTGATAGAGGGAAACCGTTTGCACGGGAAGGCCCTAATAAAAGGGGTCCGTATTTTACTGCAGTATTCCTTTCAGTTCCAATTCCTCCAGTGTTCCGGTGTTCCTGTGTTCAGCGCTCCAGCGCCAGAGTTTCCGTCTTCTGGCATCTGTGTAGTGCTTTCGCGGAGAGTTAGTTGGGAGCTGTAGGGCCCGCAGGAAAGAGGGCCTAGGCTCAGTCAAATAGATCGTCGAGTGGTCTTTGTTATTCGTGTATTAGTTGTTGATTTTGCCTTTCTGATAAACCTTCCTGTAAAACTGTTACTTCTCAAGCACAGTTAGTAAGGGTACTCCCGCGTCGCAGCACACGAATCACGAATACGACAGCAAACCATCGGCCGATGATTTCTTCGCGAGGACCCCCTTACTTCCATTCTGAAAAAAAAGCATGGGCGGGTCTGGAAGAATTGTCTGGAGTTGCGTGCCCTATGCACCCACCAAGCCTATCAGCCGGTATCGCCCGCTTAGTTGTAATCCATATTGCGTGTCATGGAGTGTGCGCAAGGTTTCTGGTCCACTAGCTTACAATGGCCGTCATGTGCTCACCTTGTGAGGCATCGCACCACTGTAGCGCACTTCGAAGCGGCGGCAACGGCCTAGCTGTGATAATTGTGGGGTACTTTGTCCTATCCACTGGATAAATTGCGCAAATCGACCTCATCTGGGGCTGTTGCTCGACCGAAAGGAGGGTCGTATTGGCTGTGGTTGAAGATGGGAAGGGAGAGGGTTAGAGTCAGGCAATCATTTCTGCAATGGTCGATGAATGAATTATCCTGAGGTAGAGCAGTAAAATTTCTACTTTCGCTGAAATAAATGTTCGTTTTGTAAGCCACATCGAATATGCTCGGCTGCGACTCGGAGGACTAATTCAAAAACCTGCGAAGAACTCGCGCATGTGCGAAGGAGCATAGCATGTGAAATGGATATCCGCACGGTCCCGCGTGGCTTACAATGAGCGCAATATATTATTAGCGTGATTCCAATTCCGCGCTTTCATCAATGGGTTAGCGGCACACTTCGCGTTTTGGTTTCCGGTGCAAACCCAGGGTCACGTGTGTTGAGAAATTCTCGACAGATTGGCAGGAGGGTGTGGTTTTTGGCCCGTCGGTAGCATGGAAGCAGCAGGATCATCACTGTCGGAGGACTCAAAACACAAATGTCAAGAAGTGATTGATGCTGTGCTAGCTGCAAGCTGTGCGAGCCAGTACTTCCAATAACAATGTTATTCCACTCATGAATCCTTTATGGTCCGAAGCAGTCCTTGTTGGGATTTCACGCCACCTAAGCGCTTTATTACGGCAAAGTTGCAGAATCCAATGCCCCACGTTCCGACGCATACCTTATCTTCCAAATGAGCCACGAATATGAAGGGATGTAGGCACACGGCGCGTCCCTGGTAAACCCAATCAATTGCGCTCGCCTCGACTACGAGAAGATTTATCCTTTTGGGGAAAGACTAAGAGGTTCCCGAAAGGTTCTGTGTGAAATAGCAGGGAGGGATCCACTATTCAGCAAGAAATGCAGTTTTCAGTGTCCAATTCATAAGCATACACATTAAAGGTGAGAATCGTCAAGCAGTTCCACACTTATTGAAAAGAAAAGGCGCGAGGATTCCGGATCTGCTCTTGCTTTTGTTCGTAGTCGCCCTTGAAAAGAGTCATAGTCGGAAAGAAGATTAATACAGCGGAAAAGTATCTTTCGGCGGTATTTGGGCAAAAATCCTTGACGTGGCCATTTTTTGAATACTAGACGTATTGAGCTGATCTCAAAACAGCGCTGAATCTAGCAAATCTTCTGGACTGTTGACATATTTACTTCTAAGAGTTGACAAACTTCGGAAAGTTCGAAAACTCACACTCATCACTAATTCTCTTCGTTAATCAGTCTAAACTGAACATTTCCTTAGTTTCAGTTTCGATCCACTTCGCAGCTCTGCTTCCATATTTGAAGTACATAATCACTATTTTTGATATTGTCAAATGACATTAGTATTGAGAAGCATATTGAGCATGAAATCTCGAAAATTTGCAAAATATCAAGATCTAGAATGGCCTGCTAACTTTCCTTGTTCGGTTTTCAGGACGCAATATTTGTAAGTATTTATGGTATTCAGATTCTCGCTCAACTGTCTTTGACAGTATGTCGCTTTCCTATGTCTTGCCCTGCAGTACTACTTTAATTCTCACGCAACGGCTGGAGATAGGGCATTACTCTCTGCGGATTTGCAGCCACTTACAACATTGTAACTTCCTAATCGACGTTTGAGGGATCAACCAACCTGGTTTCAACTTCATTTGAGAAATTATTCATAGTGATATCTGTCAATACGCTACAGTTAATGCAACACCTCAAACCGATTAGGTGGGGTAGAAGCAGTCGATATGAAACTGTGGATGCCGTGTTGATTGCAAATGAAGAAGGAAAGCAAACGCCGATGGATTCCCTTGAAATAAGGGACGGGTGTGTCAGACGAGTTTTCTGAACTAGCTTGAATTTGAACTAGCCTGCACTAATACAAACAAAGACAAAGGCACCGATACGAAAGAAGGACAGCTTATGCAAGTAAAAGCAATTAACATACAGGCAATATCACTTCGAAAACGGAGCAGTTCACATGCAATCATGCAAGGACCACGCAGTAGCGCAAAGACACGCAGCCAACGTAATTTGTCCAAAGGCTAAGATCAGTGCCCGAAAGCCAGCTTTGTAAAATTCTAGCGCCGTTGTCGCGCACTCTTGAGCCGCGACAACGGCACTTCTGTGTTACACGTGGGCTACTCTATCTCACTCAATGGATGATTCTTCGAGCTGACTTGTGCTGGGGGTGTTGCTTAAGTGGGCCACTATTGCTGTGAGGTTTTGTAAGGGCGATGTCAGACTTTGCGAATCGAGCGATTCGCTGGATACAAGCGTTGCACCAGCGAGTCGAACGTTGCGCGAATCGAACTTCGCACCAGCGAATCGAACTTTGTACCAGCGACTCGACGACCGACGAGTGCCGCGACCCATCGTTTGAAGGAAGCCCCGCCAATTTCAAACTGTGTTTACTTGGCGGGACCCAACGTTCAAAGGGAGCCCGCGCCAATTATAAACTGTGTTTACTTGGCGGGACCCAAGCCAATTTCAAACTGTGTTTACTGTCCGGTAACGCTGTTTGAAATTGGCAGGGCTCCCTTTAAACGTTTGGTCACGCCACTATTGAGTCTCTGGTACATAGTTCGACTCACTGGTACAAATTAGATTGGCTGGTGTAAAGTTCGATTCGCTGGTGCAACGTTCGACTCGCTGGCGCATTGTATCCAGCGTTTCGCTAGCGAATCGCTCGATTCTCAAAGTCTGACATCGCCCCAAGTGCTGCTATAGATTAGGTTGAAGATTTGGAAATTGTGTTGTTTGACTTGTCACGAAAATGCTTTTCTAGCGAAATTTTATTGAAAACCCCCTCTAACCAGGTTTAAATCAGTTCTCGAATATCACAAGATTAAGGAAGGGTTCAGTATGTAGTGAAGGTAGGATTAGCCCTTATAGAAGAAGCAGACAATTTCCATGAGTTCTCCTTGTCCATGATTTCTGGCCACGACGTTGCATCCATAGATATTACCGGCTTTGAGTCCGCTAATCTAAACAAAGTGAGCATTACCAGATTCAGCCACAACGGAATACTGTTTTTCTCAGAAGAAACAATCTCCTGATCTGGCGAAAAGGAAAACTTGGCGGCACATTTTGATCATATACTGAACAGGAAAAATTGTCGGTGTTGATTGATCGCTTTCGGGATGCGCCACGCACAGTCTCTATTTGTAGATGTAGTGGCGTTTTGATACAATTAGGATTGAGCGACTAGAGGAGGCCATACGATACGAAGACTACTGATTTAAAGGTAAAGTACGGCAGTATGACATTAGAATTGAGAAGTATCTTGAGCATTGAATGCCAAATATTCATAAAAAATCACTAAGATTATGACCGAACATTAGCTTACCCCGTCAAATATGAAGCGGTACGCAAGCGTGGACCATGTGCGGAAGTGACGAAATGATTTGTCCAGGCTCAGGCGCTAGAGCCAAGCGCGAAGCACTGGCGCCGCCCCAACCCTACTGAGCCCGCCCGCAACTCTTACAATCTTGTCAACAACCGCGTAGGAACGCTTAAGGTTGAACTTTTCCTTGGAAGGTCGTAGAAGAATTTCAGCGGTTCATCGCGAAGATCAGCAAAATATGGCAGGTTGATGCACTAAAGTTGGGGTGGTTCAGTGGATTAATTGTTTATGACCCAATTAGGGGGTGGTTGAGTCTTAGGAGTTATTGACCTGAAAGGTACACGAATAGGAATAGGTACCTAAATCAATAATAAATTAATGAAGTAAATATGTAATACACTGTGTCCCATAGTTATAACTAACTCCACCTGGAACTTTCCGAGCATCTCGGAAATTTGGATGTTCTGGAGGAAGTCTCCAATGCGACGATATTGTTAATATAAATGCGAAATTGCCAATGAACCTCATCTTCCATGTTAATATCACAGGAATTTTTTCTAATATTTTTTGTACAAAAAGGCACTTGGCCGACGTCTCAAAAGTATAACTCCACCTAGCGTTTCTATCACTTTTTACCTCTGTTTCACGAGACATTTTTATTGTGTTGGCATTTTACTTCTTAAGGGGATAGAGTAATGAAAACTGCTGTCGGACTTTGAAAAAGGCTAGGACGCCGCATAAACTGTTGAACGAAAGCAATCGCGTCGAATATGGACCAAATTCACGCCAAACCCGAGAATTCCTCCATGGATTTTGTACGATATGGAAATCAGGAGAGCTCTTTGGTTCCCTTCCTATTTTTTTTGGGTAGAGACATGTTCTGTTATCGGATTTTCCTTAAAACCTAAAATCTCAACGGACTCATGTCTCAGACATGGAAAAGAATCCCAAGTTCATTATCAAGTGCAAAATGTAGAAGGCATCATCAAGAGCAAAAAACCAATTCGAAAACGGGTTCGATTTCTGTATGAAGGTGCAGTCGAGCCGTCTGGAGGCGGTTCGCTTTTGCTTGATCTGTTTTAGCATTTATCTGTCTTGCTTTTGACTCTACCAGAGAAGTGCCACTGTTTTCAATACGGCTGAGGGCGGAGCAATTTCAGCATTGGGCGTTATTGGTGGAAGGACGTTTGGAGGTGATCCGAAACGCCCTATAGCACGCTGAGGGGACTGGTCATGACGTCTGCTGACCGCTCCACCAATCGCCATCGTGATCTCTGGCTCAAACCCAGGAGCTATGGAGGGCTTGGCAGACTTGGAGGAGGAGGAGATTCGACAAGTAACTCCAACCCACTAGTATATTAAGTGGTGTAAAATGTCATTCAATGTATCATTACTCCCGCCTACCATTCAATTTCATCTGTAGGGTTTATTTCGTGATCATGGTTACAACATTCATTTTTGCGGTGTTGTCATATTCAGCCTTGAACAAGCACCTTGGGTTCTAACAAGTTCGGGGAAGAAATCTGTAGCGAAACTGTAAGTGAATTGAATGGGAACTAAAACCGATACCCACGACAAAGTTTTGACCCGCAGTCTGGCCTTATGACTCACATTGCCCGTAATAAGAGCTCTTGAGATTTTATCGCTCGTCGCAGTCGTTCATTGGAATGGTTTTTGTCATTTTCGAGAATGATAGCAACGATTGAAGCTTGATGTTGGAAGTAGAGAAGTACTGTCTCAGTATCGCTTAAGGGTCAACCGTGTGTTGCGCAGAATTCAAAAGATTCACGACCCCACCCTCAAAGTAGGTATTGATACGAC
>KZ345151.1:230915-241427 GCA_002352805.1 Teladorsagia circumcincta
GTGAGAAAATGAATATTGCTTTGTGTGAAACAACAAATGTGACCATAAAAATGAAGATTTGTTACAAACACTGAACTGCTCAAATGTTTGGTATTCGTTTTTTGAACAAAAGGTCAGATTTATGCATTTCTGCTGGTGCTCGGCTCGGCTCTTGAGCCATTGCCAAGCAGCTCAGAAAATCCCTTGCTCGATTTTTTGGCGTTTAAAGAACTCCCTCCAGATATTTCACAAGCACTGTATCCAGAAGGTTTTATCAACGATTAGAGGAAAGTTTTAAGAGCTGTCCCAAAAATACGACCAGCTTTGTACTCGCCTGCAACTGAATGTTTCTATCTCGAAAACTAAGAACTGCAGAATGGGTGAAAATAAGCAGCGACACTGTCAGGGATGTGACAAAGATGGTTTCACAGTGAAAAGGAACCCATTGTGAACTAAAAAAGGTCAGTGTAGCACGAGAGTGTAAAAACCGTGATAATTGCCTAGAACCTGAGAAATGGGACCCTCCTTTGCCAGTTGAGTTACGACTTTTATCGGTGCTGCCTCTTCAACGGTGACGCTATCTCTGTTGAAGAGAGCTAGAGACTGAGACGCGAAAGGACGTGACTAGTGGGCGTGTCCGGCCAATTGGGGAGCGGGGAAGGCCATGATAGATCGCAAGGGACGCATACTTCGATGCAAATTGCGTTTTTGCGTGTTCGATGCAAATTTGACACTCGACAGAATAAGGATGATGGAAATACTTACTGGCCATTACGAGAAGGCACAACCTCATTCTGTAAAGTTCAACTTGGAGAGAGACTGGACAAGGTTGGGTCCGCGGAGCAACCGCATCACAAGCGAGGCAACTTCAGTAAAGTTGGTATTTTTTGGATAAAAGTGGTTTACACGAACAGTTCCTGTGGACAAAAATGCTTTTACCATATCTCACGGAGATAGCGGGGTCACTTGAGCACTGCCCTCGCCATTCTAGTGGAGGAGAAGTTTAAGATGATTGTGGTTTCTATATAAATGTTGTGCCGGAAATCATTTCCATAACCTGCATAATGGGCTCCAAAAATCACCGTAGAGCCTTGCAAATACATTTTATCTCTTTCTTGAGCCTATGACGTCGTCTACACTACGTACTCTTCCAGAGCATTACAGGTACTCACGTAATTCAGTCAACCAAGCGGCAGCACTCCCTAAATCCAGAAGATCTGAAAGGGTTATTCCGTAGTTCCGGTTGCGTTTCGATAGAATATCCCAGAGACACCTCCGTCATGGACTATCATGCGGATAGCCACTAGTTAGTAACTACAAATGAGCTGAAACAAGCACCCTTGGAGCACGCAAGCGAAGCGATGTTCAGCTGAACCGGAACCTCAATTCCAGTGTGCCGCGGAGGATACTTGATCTTGCACTCAAAGCGAGAGATTGCGATTAAGGGTGGATGCGGCAAAGAATTAAATTCATCAGTGGAAGCAGTGGTCAGAGGCCAGAGGATGCGATATGTGATCTTTTCGTGGCCCACGTTGCAGAACGCTGGGCTTGCTAATCCTCCCTGAGCCCCCCCCCCCCTGCCTGAGCTCCAGCTCCAGTAGTTGCCAGCAGCAACATCGTCCGATTATCATTTTTAAAGGGTCTCTCACTTCGAGCGGCCATATCATATGACTTTCATATGGAAAGCGTTATCTCAAAGCATGGTTATGATGGCATCATGATGGCTATCAGGTTAACACGTGCAGTCGACTCCTCACTAGGTTGCTAGATCGTCCTAAGTCGGTGATCAACGGGCAGGCAAAAGGCTTTATTTTGCGGAATCTAGATGAGTTTTGCTGCTTTTTTTCGCTATTGTCGCGTTATTCAGCATCCCCTTTTTTTTTACCGTAAATCCAACTCAATCTCATGGCAACCTCTCGCCTTAATGAAGGAGGAACCATAGGTTATTAACTCTCAAATGTCTGATATCAACCTTAATAAATTGTTCTTTTTCCCAGGGTGACCTTTTACTATGAAACGGTGCAAAAACCAGAAAATGATTATAAAAAAGCTAGAAGAGAAGCTGCTCTTGCCAAAATTGCGTTACAGAGGAAATAGTATGTGAAATTGGAAAAATTCCCAGTTGTCTGCTTGTTCCGGAGACGCAAAATTTTAGGGTGACCCTATAAGTATGAAACGCACTGTATGATGATTTTGAAACCTGTCGACACGCTTCCACTCCGGCAACGACCGTCGGGGGGGGGAGGGCGGGGTTGGGTAAGGGGAGGGGTGGGAAAGAGACAGGTATTATTTGTGAAAAAATTCTGCACTTTTCTCCTTTCTTACTTCTTTTCTCAACTTTTTGCTTAACCTTTTGCTAAAAACATCAGGAATCCCGTCAGAGACGATCCCTCTACTACCACAATCACCACTTCAACTTCCGAAAACACAGACCCTGTTCGTTTCGTCCCTTTCTCCTTCAATGACCCAAAAACGACCCTCCCCCACCTCTGGAACAATCAAACACGACCCCCTCTATGAGAAATGCGCAAAGCACGGTTGACACTGGTTCTGTCACCTTCACTTACTATTTTTCCAGACTAATCCCCCAGCAAGCGCCTGTAAGACCATTTCCGACTTAAAGGCACGCTCCGGGATTAGGCACGCTCACCTGTTCCATCCTCGAGAGTGCTAGACGGGCTGACTGGGTTAATGTCCCACCCCTTTTGTAGATTGAGAATGCGACACAAAGGCAGCAGAAGCTCGCCCGACCCGCAATCCACACCTTGGCTCGCAAGCCCCGCCTTCCGCTGTCGGCTGGCACGTGATGCCGCGAGATCAGTGCGAGCGCGGTTGCCGTCGCGTCGCACTGGAGAGGATTCCATGACATCTAACCCTTTGAGTGATGCGAAAAAAGTGGCAATACCCACCCCCTTTCCACATCCATTTTATCGCGGAGCTTGCCTTTGAGCTATACTGTACCCCCTTCCATTCCGCAATGCAGTGTGTAGTCTTACTAGTTCATATAATGGTTGGGGTGTCATCATAATCATGCCATTGCAAAACATTGATAGGCCTAGCCTTGCCTTTTCTTCATATTGCGGACGGACAAACGAACATGTGAACAAACCGACCCACCTAGTTAGCGATTTATACAATGGAAAAATTAGAAAATGAGCTGTAGTTCTAAGTTATTTTTCCTAGTATGCAATAGCTTTATTATGTAACACATTGGTCATTTAACCACTTACCTTCTCCGTCAACATATCGAGAGTCTCTTTTATTTTGTCCACCGTTGATAGATTACTGCTCTTGTCAAATGGCCTTAATGAAAACCGTTATTTAGTAGAAAATTTAGCAAGCAATTTCGAAAACAAACTTCACAGCGCTGTATTTGATGTAGGGCAAGCCGTTAGCATTTCCTGGATGGTATATTTCCGCCAAGGACAGACCCGACAAGTTTTCATTCCATATCTAAACGTCAAAACATGTTTGCTAAACAATGAAGGAACATTGCTCTTGTTCATTTGTGATGAAAGCGGATTTCACAGTGAAAAGGAACCCATTGTGAACTAAAAAAGGTCAGTGTAGCACGAGAGTGTTAAAACCGTGATAATTGCCTAGAACCTGAGAAATGGGACCCTCCTTTGCCAGTTGAGTTACGACTTTTATCGGTGCTGCCTCTTCAACGGTGACGCTATCTCTGTTGAAGAGAGCTAGAGACTGAGACGCGAAAGGACGTGACTAGTGGGCGTGTCCGGCCAATTGGGGAGCGGGGAAGGCCATGATAGATCGCAAGGGACGCATACTTCGATGCAAATTGCGTTTTTGCGTGTTCGATGCAAATTTGACACTCGATCGAATAAGGATTAAGTAAAGCATTCGGCGTAGAGCAATCTCATTTTGGGATGCGCCACACTGTGAGATTGTATTTATAGTGTCATATTCGGACTTGTGATGTAGCGACAAGTGCAGATACTTACTAAGCGCGCGGTCCTAGGACCCAGTTAATTCTGGGTTGCGTCGTCCGGGAACCAACTTTCATCCTTCCGGAGTCGATCAGTTGGTAAAAGACTTGTTAGGTTGGGCAAAAATCATCGCCTTGTACATCGGCTTTCACGAAGCCGCTATATGGGTAAAATCGCGCTCAAATGACCATTACGAATCTGAGTGGGAGCAGAATGTGTGGCGCATCCCTAAACGGAATGCATCAATGCTGAATGCTTTATCCTCTATCTTTATGCGGTCGTATATCAAATGATCGTTCACGCAAAATAGAAGGGTTAACTGGTATTACAAAGTCGCTACCCGGCCGGAAGGTCCCACTTGAACAATTTCTCAACACCTTGGCTGTGTTATACGGAAGAATAGAACAACTGACCAGGTTCGGGACTGGGTAAGCGTGTTTGAAGTAGTCCACAATCACTTTCTGCAATTCAGCTGCGAGTTGACATTCTTGAACTGAAACAGCATCACCTTTTTTCATTGCTTTCAGTTGAGGTAAGCACCAGCCTAGAGTAACAGTCCCAGCAGGATGGGTGTGGTCGTAATTGGTTGCTTTTTCCCCGGTAGATTCCAACCACGCCCACTTCGAAGCTGCTCAGCCCCTAGTCAAGAAGTGTGACTGAACAAAAAATTCACCTTGGAAAGCCGCTCGGAAGAGCTTTTGAGTGGGAGTGGTCGGGATTGGCCGAGGGGATTGCACGACCACGCCCATCATGGGACTGCTTCGAAGGAAGTGATCGCACCGGCTCCAAGCCGACGTCAGACTTCGCGAATCACGCGATTCGCTACTAGCGATTCGGTGGCGTCCACGGTCGCGTTGCGGTACCATGCAATGGAGCGATTCACTAGCCACGACGCGACCGCAAACGCTAATGAACCGCTCGATCCGCTAAGTCTGAATCGGCCTCAGGTGGAGCCTTGTTCTATTATCAACCTATCGATTCGAAAATCGGGGGAGCTCAGCCCCATGGTAGATACATACGATACGACAAGATAAGATATGGCTGCCTGGCATAAGACGCACTCCACAATGAAAACCGGCTCCGATACGTGGGTGTTCCGGAATGGGTTTTGGCACCTCAGCACGCCAATGAAGCACCCTGCCCCTGAAGTGTCAGCTATCGCCTTGATGGGTGATGGGACCGCTTTCACCCAAACCTCTATGTAAGTTCCCCATTCGTCCCCATGGAATTTGTCGCGACACTTCCTTGAGTGAAACAGGGTTTGTTTGATGACAGAAATGCTTACACTGAGCGTTGACATTCACAAGGAGGAAGAACAGTGTAGCAACGGCGAACAACATTGTGGTTGTGACAAATCCCTCCTGTTGTTCATCCCTTTATGTGTGAGATCGGTTCACTCAGTCAATTCTGTTTGTAATAAATTTTGATTAGATTCGCTTGAAAATGTTTTCAAAGATTCCAATCACTGTGTTATTATGTTTAATTTTCAGCGTGACATGAGCCCATGTCTTTTTGCACTTTGGGAGATCGCGTTTTCACAAAACAGCGAAAGCGGAGCGTTTCACATTTTTATTCTCTTTATCTCGAAATTTGTTAGATGACACTCAGACAATGTTTCCTGTTGTTTTTTTAGGTAGAGTTACTGGAACCATCCGTTTTCAAGGATGTTCAGCAATTGTTGTATTTTTTCCAGGACAGTCTTTCAGGACATGGAGTGTTTTTTCAAATAGGCCTGCCGCAAGCTATAAGGGCACGTACGTGGAGGACAAAACTGGATCATTTTTTTCTGAGCGTTTCTTGGAATGCCAAATTCTAAGAGGACGACTACAGTCTCGAAGTTGAAGTTGATTGGAGCCAGTTGCGATTGCTGTTTGTGCCTTTTGCAGTCTAATTCTCAGATAGACTTGCAGCAGAAACCTCCGAATCATGGGCCGAGTCTATGAGTGGCTGCTTCGCGTCTGCACACATTTACCCGCGTGGTGGTAGCCAATCACGGACGAGTGGGCGTTTCGGAAGCATATGCTGCTGACACTGCAGCGGCCCGTAACTCGGACGTTCTTGCTGCAAGTCTATCTGAGCTGTTCACCAGTAGCCGTAGACCTTTAGCGGGCAAGCACAGGAACAAATTGAAATCTGTTCTACCTCACCCATAAATTTCATGTGATCTCGTTGGAGTTCATAAACATTTATCCACGCCTCTGCTCAATTTCTTAGAGGAGAATTCCACGATAAGGTCAGAGGTTGAGAAGAGGAAGTATACTCAGTCGAGAAACAGGCAGGCCTCATGGGGCGTGGGACGACGCGCTCGCTTATCGCAGCGAACAGTAAGTCTCCAGCAGCCAGCACGGCTGTATCCGCGCAACTCGGGCCTCGTGCGCCACCGATGGGTGACCCTGGTCGCCTGACTCTAGACGTTCAGCAGAGAAAGCGTGAGCGTTGAAGAGGGTAGCATCGATGTAAGTCGCACCAGTGCGGAATCAATGGACGAAGAAGGGATCTCATTTCTAGAGCTGCGGGCCGTTTCTCATTTTTTTTACTTTATCCCTGCACCACTTACCACCATCACCTTGATTTCCATTAGGCTGCTTTCTCATCGTGATCCCCAAATCTAAGAGCCGCGATGACGGTGAGCACCTCAAAATGGACTCCAATTATACCTTCCATCCAAGCTTTCACAACTTTGAGGGACAGTTCATTCTCAAGTAGATAGAGGACAGTTGCGGACAGCTACACTTATTGTGGTATTAAATAATTATGGATGTATGGAAAGCCAAAGTTTTGAGTACAAAAATCAAAGGCGGGTATTTTCCATGACTCAACTAATAGATCTCACATAGGATCGTCCTACCACGGGTGTGCGGAAAACAATTCAATGCTTACAGGAGGGCGGAGTCAAAAAACACTCGTCAACCTTTGCGCAGCGCTCTGGGCTCGTCAGTTCTAGTAAAGTTGTCCGATGTGCAGGGCTGTAGACGTCTACCGCAATCAGAACCACGGTCTCTAAAAGCTCTCCTCAAAGTTATCCGATCGGCGAAACAGAAAGCAGATCCAGGGTGAACCATTTGAGATTGGCGTCCACAATTGTGAGTGGTCTAACATTTTGAAGAAGATGACCCACCTTTCCATAAAGTCAAAACATACGGGGTTGCATTTGCTCATTGAGATGTGCCCCGTTTTCCTGTGAAGTATGGAAATTTTATGAAAGTCATGAGCAAAACAACGCTTTGTTCAACTGTCCTCTGCTGTGTAAGTTTTCTACCACTACGCCGTCATTGCGAAACAAACTTTCATGAAAACAGCACTGAAATCTACTTCGGCTTCGTGAATGCAAGTAATGAGAGAATGGGTAGAATAGCATCTATACCTTCGAATGACCATGAAGAGGGCTTGATCGAAAAAGTGTTCGCAAGGCCCTTAATTGATTACTACAGCTTCAAGGCTGTTTGTTCCAACTCTTTTTTAGTTACTGACTGGTGTTTATACGAGTGACATTCCGTGACGACGATGTCTCTAAGATATTCTATTGAAATGCAACTAGCACTATAGGATGACCTTTTCAGATTGCCTGAATTAAAGCCACAAGTCAGGCTCAGTGGACCGAACCAAGCCCTTTTGTCGTTTCTGTGCATGGCTACGCACCGACAAAGACGTTGCCATGCTCAGAATCGCGAACGGAGCCGTAATAAGGCCCCAGGGCACGTATTTAGCGCTCCCACCGCCTATCCCTGCTCCCTCCGCCCACTTTCCGAGTTTGCATGGCCGGCATAACGAGTGAAATCAGTCAAGATGATTGCCGTATCAACCGAAGGAATAGCTGGCATATCTGGAAAACTCTTTCGAACGTGCTCCTCTCCCAAGCTGGCCTTCTTCACTGCCGGGGGGGGGGGGCAGGCTTTCGTTTTCGGCCTTGTCGACAACTCATTTTCGTTTTTTCTTCATTGTCGTTCCATTTCCCTTCTCTATAGTCAGCTTCAAGCACCATAATGCCCAAACACGAGCCTAACTTTTGCCTTTAAGGGAGTGCTGCCGCTTCTGGTTGACTGGATTACATGAGTACCTGTAATGTTCTGTAAAAATACGTAGTGCAATCGGTCTCTGCCAGGTCCCATGGTGATCTTTGGAGCCCACTAGGCGGGTCACGGAAAAAACTCCACACAATATTATTATTATATAGGTTGAGGTTTTTTATATAGGTTTCAACGATAAACAATAGGTTCAGGTTTTTATATAGGTTTCAACAATATTATTATATAGGTTGTAGGGAAAGTTCTTGCGGTTTTTGACTCACATCATTTCATTAGTTTTTTATAAACAAGGAAACATATCAGGAAATGAAGTAATCACCATCACATTCTATCACCTTTTGATGCCTTCGGCAAAGAACTTTTCTGGCTTCGATTCGAAGTAGTTGCTCAACCAGCAATCCATGTCATGTCCATCATCGAACGTTTTTCCTAGCATGGCGTTGGACAAAGACAGGAAAAGGTCGTAGTCTGTTGTAGCAAGATCCGGGCTGTACGGCGGGTAAGGCAACGCTTCCCACCCAAGGTCGAGTAGCTTCTGGCGAGGCACTCTTGCAGTGTGTGGACGGGCGTTGTCGTGCAAGAATCGAATTGTACCACTATTTGGACGCTTCTCTGCGATTTTGGTGGCAGTCTGTCCAGTTGCTCACAGCAGAGGTCTGCACTGAGGGTAGCGTTTCGTGGGAGAAGCTCATAGTGGATGATGCTTTGCAGTCCCACCAAACACAGATCATAACCCTTGAAAAGTGAAGGCCTATCTTTGGCTGCGGCTCGGGCTGCTCATCCTTGTCAACCCAGTGTCGACGACGCTTGATATTGACGTACAGGCACCACTTCTCATCTGCTGTGACGATAGACTTCAACCAATCATCCGTGCGCCTGTACGAGAGCAGCTGAGTAGCCACCTCGGCACGTCGCTGACAATTGCCTTCACTCAGGTGGTGAGGTAACTATTGCGGCAGCTTGTGCACCTTGCCCACCGTTGCAGGTGATCGGCGACGATAGTGAAGTGAACATTCAGGACTTGCGCTAGTTCACGCGTAGTCTGCCGCGGGTTTGCCACCACCAACTGGCGCAAGCGATCAGTGTCGACTTCGAGTCTACGTCCCGACCGTGCAGAATCTTCCAGGCTGAAGTCTCCTTTCCGAAAGCGTTTAAACCAACCTTGTGCAGTGCGTTCGGACACCGTGCCCTCTCCAAATGCAGCGCTGATACGGCGACTGGATGAGGCTGCTGATTCGCCAAATTTGAAGTCGTACAGCAGAAGGCCATGAACGTACTGTTGCGAAAGTCTATTTTGCAGAAATGACGTATGCTCGAGCTTACAGATCATGACATGTAACTGACACAGACGCGTCCTCCTCATAAATACACGAGTTAAATTGCTGGAGGGTAAAACACAGGTGAAAAAGGTGCCCTTCGAAAAACCGCAAGGACTTTCCCCACAACTTAATATAATACACAGTGCACCATCACCTTTCACATTTCCCTCATTAGAATCACGAGCGCTGAAATACCCGGCTATCTTTGCAAGTCATGGTGAAAGCGTTCATATACACAGGAACTGTTTGTTTAAGCCACTTTTATCCGAGAAATACCAATTTTACTGAAATTGTCTCGCTTTGTGGTGCGATTGCCCCGCAGGCCCAACTTGTCCCATCTCTCTCTCTAAGCTCAACTTTACAGACTGAGTTGTGCATTCTCGCAATGGCCAGTAAGCGATTGGGCCATCTTTGACGCAATCCTAGTAGTGTCGCTGCTCCTTTCCACCGCTCTGCAGTTCTTAGTTTTCGAGATAGAAATATTAGTTAACGAGAGAGTGAAATTCAGAGAGGAAGTACTGTTTGGGGCAGCCCTTATACCTTTCTTTAATCATTGATGAGAACCTTTTGTGTATGTCCACAGCTTGTGAAATATCTGGGGCCAGGTGCAGCAAGCCCCGGCGAGGGGATGGGTACCCGTCCCCGCGATGGGGATGGGTACCCATCCCCATCGCGGGGACATATACCCATCGCGGGGACGTATACCCATCCCCATCGCGGGGACATATACCCATCGCGGGGACATACAGGGGTGGCCAAAAAAAAAGAGACACTTTGCCCAGGGCACACAACACCAAACTTTTCTTCCCCCAGGGTGCCGCTGTTGATGGAAGTTTTACGGCATAATATTCCTTAGATGTCCCTCCACAAGCAGAAGCAAGTCCTCCTCCACTGCCCTCACCGTCTTCAGAATATGACGTCATCTGCCGTTGCCGTCGAGTTCAAGGACGTCTTCAGTAATCGCTCTATCCTCAAGCAGCGGCAAAATTATTTCAATCGATTAGCTGATGATTGTCTTTTTATAAGCTGTACCTACAAGTATGCAAGACCCCTTCCGGCTAGCGCTTTCAAAAACCTCATAATGGTCCACGAACCGTGGAGGATCACGATGAGCTCGAACCGTGCACAAGCTTTCAATGGTAAATTCTTCTGATGTCGTCGGTGTAGAAGGCTATCACGAAGTCTGGTGATAGTTTGGGATGTGCTCTTCAATCTTCAATTGGGAGCATTCGGTTTGAATTC
>KZ345151.1:241527-251560 GCA_002352805.1 Teladorsagia circumcincta
GCGATGGGTATATGTCCCCGCGATGGGGATGGGTATATGTCCCCGCGATGGGTATATGTCCCCGCGATGGGGATGGGTATATGTCCCCGTGATGGGTATATGTCCCCGCGATGGGTATATGTCCCGCGATGGGGATGGGTACCCGTCCCCTCGCCGGGGCTTGCTGCACCTGGCCCCTGGAGACTAGGAGCTCTTCAAATACCTGTAAATAGAGCAAGAAATTCTCGAACTGCTTGACAGTGGCTCAGGAACGGAGCCGATCATCACGAAATGCATAAATCTGGCTATTTCTCAACAGACGAATACTAGACATTTGAGAAATTTAGTTCTTGGTTGTGTTTGTAACAATCATCCATTTTCACAGTCAGATTTAATGTTCCACATAAAGTAATATTCTTTTTCTGAGGGTGATCTTATACAGTGAAACGGTGCAATAACCAAGAGGTAATTATAAAAAAGTTTGAGAAAAATCTGCTTTTGCTAAAAGTGTCTTACAGAGGTTATTCATAGTGTAGAATCATTTGTTGATGATGGAAAAACTCCTGGTCGTCTGCTTGTTCTGGAGATGCAAAGTTTTTGGGTGACCTTATAATTATGAAACGCACCGTATGACTTATGCTCGATCTTTGATCCCAAGCCCCGTATTACTAGTATATTATCGAAATTTCAAAACGTTTAGGACAATTTTCGAGTTTTGCGAATTTTCGGATGAGTTCATGGCGCTACGGTTGTCAGAAAAGATTTTGAAGGTTTTCGGTTGTCTACCAGTTTTTGGTTAATCGGTTTTTACAAAATTTGCTTTTTACAAAATTTGCATCGCAGTGACAGTGGAACGGAATAACATTGAAGTGGTTCCCAATGACAAGTGTTCCTTTTTGTTGTATAAATCCGATATTCTGCCTACATACAGTGGCGGTCAAGTGCTGGCCGAAACCGTAAATGGTGCATAATTTTGTTCTCAATGAACAATTCCATTCAAGTATTGATATTGTATGTCCTTTAATTGAATCCTTGATTAATATTCATTCAAGACACTCGGAAGAAACGTCAGCTACTTATTTTAGATCTTTTCTTTTTTGAAAAGAAAAACAATGTATGGAGAGCCCTCCCGGCAAACACTTGCGACCGCTAGTGAATGTCCTGTCGGTTCTTCTCGTGCTCCCGAGGCATTATAAACTCATCCTGTAACTGGTAAGCATTGCGGTTGCTGTCGTCCAGATAGTTCTTTTTCTTGAGCTGAGTTCTTTCCATCATTTTTCAGGGCGGACGAACCACCAACGTTGCCGACTTACTACTCAGTCACTAATTTACTATTTAATTGTTAGTGGAACAGTTACAAACACTTCCACCTTTTTAACTTTATATTTTTTACATGTTTTATCAATCTACATTTTAATTCATTATGGCAATATACAACTTCTTTCGTTGCATGCTCCTCTGCATGATAAGTTCGTACGTCACTCAAAGGTTTATTCGTCTTCCCACTGTGTCTTTATTTCGCCAATCCCAACTCACTAATGAGCTCCGGGGATTGACGAAATAATAAGGTTCGTCTGAGGAAGGAGCGAAACGAACGAAACGAACCGTAACACTTCTTTTGTTTATGATGGTTTTTCTTTCTTAATTGTGGATACGTCTGGCAGTACCGGCCGAGGACCGTGACCTCTTGTTGTTTCAGTCCTTACTTATCCAAGGGCGACGCCTCCCGTACAAGCTGCGTCAAGATCTGATCGTTCTTCCATGCCTTCTCGTAGGTGTTTTTGTAAATACTTACAATTGCATCCGTGCTTTGCAACAAGTTCCCGGTTTAGCATGTACTTATTCTTTAATGTGTATTTTATTTGTGTCTTGAGGATAAGACTTATTAATCGAAGTTTGAAGGCAGATGAACGATTTGGCAGCTTCCATTGCGTGTGCGCGCTTACTAACTGTACACTGGGACAATCGAGTCCACATGGAGCTATTATGAAAAAACATGAGTTTGAATATTACTGAAAAACTGATCTTTAGGTAGTTCATTAGTCAGTGAGCATGAACATGCATGGATTCTTGGATTTCTTCTTGCGTATAACTAGTTTTTACCTAATGGTGTCTCACAAAGGCTAATCAGGCAGGTCTCTTAACTTCCCATGAAACTTTGAACAAACCAGGAAGGTCTTCCAGGTCATGCCCGTTTTTCAAAAACAGGGGTAAAAGCATAGACCACAGAAGTATGGTTTATTTTTCCTGAGCAGCCTTCGAATGCTAAAAAATATGCTCGAAAAACCTGCGCGCCACACCTTTTTGACATCATATTTTGGCGAAGGCCTCTCATATGAGTTACGGATGATCAAGACGGTAACATAACATCCAGTACTAATTGCGTGTATGATTTTGCGACATCATAAAAGCGCCAGTTGGAACTGCAAAAATTTGTCGCTACGAGAAATCAAGCCATGGAGCATCCTTCCATCCGCTTTTTGGCCTTCAGTATGCCGCTCACAAAAAAATGATACACGGTTCTATATTTCGTGCACTTGTCTCAACATAATGCAGAATAGAATTTTGAGAAAGCGGGGCAGGATTCGAAGGACCTCCCTAGTGAGACCTTGGTAAGTTGATAGAGCCTACAATGCTGGTTACAAATATGACAAGTAAAACTGCTATGTGAACTCGAGGAAATATGAGCGAACAAAGTTGGTCGTCAATGCAGCGCTTATATAATGATAGCTGATAGAACTCTATGCAGTTCCGAGTTATTCTGATGCCCGATTACGGAAATGACATCCATTTTTGGCGCAGACGCCATTAAGAACCGATCTGAAACCGACCAACTAGAATGCAAAATTTTATCAACACGGGGACCCAAACATTGGACCACTTTAATCGTCAACAACTTCGAGTGGAAAGGCGTCGAGGGGCGGCCAAGCGACGTCCCAATGACGTATCCAACTCATCACTTCCTTTCATCCTTTCATTGTCGACCATTGCGACCGCTGCCTTTAAGGGCAATCAATGGTTGATGTGGATGAATGAGATTTTCTCATTCACAGCTGTGTTGCGTACGTTTTCGCCTATGTTTTCAACTAAATGCATTGTCAAATCACGAAACATCATCAAATGCATCATGAAATTCGCTTACGTGCTTCATTGATGCATTGAGCGAACACTACGTCACAGTTCCCAGGCCTGGATATGTACTTATGATTTCACATTTCGCACGCAAAACTTTTCTGTTATGCTGCTCTTTCTGAAATTCACTGAGTCGAACACAATACCATGGTCCGTTTCTCCGGACGCTGCTAGAAACCTCGACACTGTTCCACTATTACTGCCCCGAAATCTCAAAATTTTATTTTTCTTCGAACCTTTGGCTATCGGGGTAATTCGATGCCCTGAGTACGGAGATGACATCCATTTTTGACGCTGGCACCAATTGGCGGCAGATGGCGCCACGTTGTCACGACGGCTGATTCCACCAAATCCGGTGTAAACCTGTATTTAGAGGTTATTTGGTGTCCTAATTACGAGTATGACATTAGTTTTTGGAATTGCTGCTGTCTAACGCACACTTTTTGCTCTCCTGGGCTCTCTCGCTTATACGTAGAGACCAAGGATAAGTTGTCGGGAAAGGGAGACTCCGAAATGGGGAAACCGCGCAATGTGTGACAAAAGTTGAAGTGTGTGATATCAGGGTGAAAAGGCTCACCCTACCAATGAGCCCTCTCCTACTCAAGGGCTTAGTCCAAATCGCGATAAACCCAGTGAGAGAGCGCAGACGAGCAGAAAGTAGGCGCCAGATGGCGACAGCATCAAAAATAAATATGATATACGTAATCGGAACACCAAATAACCCACCAATGTATACAAGTTTACACCGAATTTGGTGAAAACAACCGTCTTGACAAGATGGCGCCAACTGTCCCCAAATGGCGCTAGCATCAAAAATGGATGTCATATTCGTGCTCAGCGCATCGAGTTACCATTATAAGCAAAGTTTCGATGAAAAATAAAATTTTGAGATTTTGGGGCAGTAGTAGTGGAACACACTGCGTCCCATAATTATAACTCCACCTAATAAATTCCCAAAATCTCATTTTTTTGTAAGTCTTGGAAAATTTCTCCAATGTGGCAATGTGGTAAATATAAATGCAAAATTGACAATGAACCTCGTCTTCCAACTCAAGGTCATATAATAGTTTCTAATAATTTTTGTACAAAAATCCACTTGGCTGACGTGCCAGAATTATAACTCCACCTAACGTTTTCCTATCACTTTCCACCTCTGTCTCGCGAAACTTTTTCATGGTGGTGGCATTTTGCTTCTTTAGGGGATAGGGTTATAACAGCTGCTATCGGAGTTTGAAAAAGGCCCGGTCGCCGCACAAACTTTTGGTCCGCCAGTTTCGGACCAAAATTACGCCGAGCTCAAGAATTCCTTCATGGATTTCATACAATATGGCGTTGAGAAGAGCTCTCAAAGCCCGTTCTTGTTTTTTCTCGATAGAAACAAACGCCGTGGGAAGAGAGAAACAAGCACTTCTACCAAGTCATGCCCTGTTATCGAAACTTCTTTGAAACTTGAAAACACAACGGACTCATGTTTCACCCGTGAAGAAGAATCCCATGTTCACTCTTGAGTGGAGACTACGGTAGGCATCATTTGTAGCAAGAAACCGATCCGAAAACGGGGTTGAATTTTGTGTGAAGGTGCAGTCGAGACGACAGGAGTACGGTTCGCCCTTGCTTGATGCGTTTTAGCACAAATCTCTCTTTCTCTCCTTTTTTATCTGTCTCTAGGTGGTGCCTTGCGACGGAAAAAGCCACTAAGGGAAAGAAAAAACATGAGTTGAAAAAAGAGAAATGCTAAAACGCATCAAGCAAAAGCGAGCCGTACTCCTGTTGCCCCGCTGCACCTTCATACAAAATGGACCCCATTTTTGGATCGGTTTTTTGTTACTGATGATGCCTACCACATCTTCCAATCGAGAGTAAACTTAGGATTCTTCTTCACGGCTGAAACATGAGTCCGTTGTGTTTCTAAATTTCAAAGAAGATTCGATAACAGAGCATGGTTTGGTAGAAATGCTTGTTTCTCTCCTCGTACGACTTCTGTTTCTATCGAAAAACACGAAGTGACTTCGAGAGCTCTTCTAAACTCCATATTTTATGAAATCCATGCAGAAGTTTTTTAGCTCGGCGTAATTTCGGTCCAAACCTGGCGCAATTGCTTTGATCAACAGTTTGTGCGGCGACCGGGCCTTTTTAAAGTCCGACAGCAGTTTTTACAGCCCTATCCCATGAAGAAGTAATGTGCCACCACCATGAAAAAGTTTCGCAAGACAGAGGTGAAAAGCAACAGAAAAAGGTTAGGTGGAGTTATAAATTTGGGAAGTCAGCCAAGTGGCTTTTTGCACAAAAATTATTAGAAAAATTTCTATGGTCTCAAATTGGAAGACGAGGTTCATTGTCAATTTCGCATTTATATTTACCACATTGCCACATTGGAGAGTTTTTCCAAAACATCTGAATTTCTGAGACTTTGGGAAATTACTAGGTGAAGTTACAATTATTGGACGCAGGGTAGTACCGAAACGTCAAACGGTAGTGAAGAAATGGCCCGAAGTCCAATCTTCCGTGGTGGCAAAATTTAATATGTATTAATATATTATAGTAAAATAACACGATTAATATAATGATATCTGATAAAACTACTCTAGTTCCAAGTAATTCTGACACTAGCAGAAAACATTTACATTTTGTGGAGGCCGTCCTCACTTGTGGAGTGTGGTGTGCACCCGACGCGCTTCGGGTTTTTTGAATCAGAGAGTACGCAAAGTGCTCATCTCTTGTTCGATTCTTACTCTCATTCAGGTTGTCAATTCACTCCTCTGGGGAGGCTCAGAGTCATGAAGTTCCCTGCATGTGCATATCCTTCTCTGAAATCTTTCACTTCCCTGAGTGAGAAGCATCTGAAGTGCTGCCAGTAGACGGGTGGGGTTACGTCAATGCAGTTGGAGGTCTGAAGAATCGGCGGCCATGTGCCTGTTGCGTTTCGGGCTCACCTTGGGAAAACATTGAGGTGAAAGCTGCGTCGAGGTGATGGGTGTGTCCAAACGCTTCCTGCCCTCTAGCGAGGGCTGCGATGCGCTCCGTTTCACCCTACGCAGATCCATTTTTCAATCAGAAAATGTTAGTTTTAGATGCACAGATAAGTAACGGCAAGTGCTGGTGTTATGCGAATACTCCGTGATTCTAGTCAATAATCTAGTTCGGCCGTTTTGCACATGCTGATTCACCGCTTTGCTTCAGGTTAAAATTTTAAAGAGTACATATACAGCCGATTGAGAGTCTGAGTAAAAATTTGGTTTATCCAGAAAATGAACACACACAAAGTGCTTAAAAATGATTCTAAGAGACAAACTTGGACACGTGCTCTCCTCCACTGCACAACTACTTTTAAACACGGCTTTCTCTACTGTACCCCGAGATTCTCATACATTTGTTTCCTCTCCGGAATGAAGTGACGTCGCACCGCATGTCCAATAATGGCAGATACTGATGTGAGTCCTAGCACGACTCCCGAGAATATGGTTGCCTTGTTTTCAAACGACTCGGCCAGCGTTCTTTTACGAGTCCGTTCGCAGAGATAAACTGGAATGATAAACTTCTTGTGCAGCACTGCATCGCACTCTTTTTTTTTCAACGCAAAGATAAAATAGAAGTCGGGTAGCTGATAGTTGATGGGTTGTTTCGTATTGTCTGTACACATGGCTTTAAATTGTTCATCTTCTGCTCTTTCATCTATCTGGATGGAAAGCTATGTTTTCGACTCGCTTTTGATTTGGCAAGTCGAAAATTAGAAGAGAACTCTCCGATCAGGAAGCGGGTCGAAGAAGGGGAACATACCAGTGGAGAGACATATGGACCTGCTGAGACTGCGCACCGACACCCGATTCGCATCGGAGGGTATGCCCCGACAATCCAGCATGGCCTTTCCCAGCGCACTTGGCGTACTATTGGCCGTTACGCCCACCTCTCGCATCGTCTCGTGTCCAAGTCTCTAGGCCTTCAGCCGGTAGAGCGTTAGCGTTAAAGAGGGCAGCACCGATGACAGTCGCATCAATGCACCACTCAACGGCAAGGAAGGGTTCGCATTTCATTTCATTTCATTTCATGGTTCAAGGTCGCTTTTCTTGGTTTTTTTCTTCTTTCGATTACTCGTCATCTCTAACTTAATTTCCAGTGGGAAGCCTTTCTATCAAAATCCGCCTTTACGCCGTGCTAGTGCTTTCACTCTCACGGTTCACGGCCGATGTTAGCTAACCAGCTCACCACTTATTCGTGTGAGCGCTGATAAGCAAATGTAGGTAAACCATTGAAAGCTGGGTCATGTAAGCTTTGCCATGGTGGTGTAATCGGTAACAACACAACTGCCCGGAAAGCAAAAGGAGGGGGGTCGATTTCGACCTGGGACAAAGGGTTCTGCCCATTAATTAGCTTTCTCTTGGAAGTTATGCGTTTTCTAGCTCACTTCTTTGATTTCTGACCATCCATCAAGGTCGATCTTTCTACTCAGTTCATTACCCCCACCGCAGATCTCAGCATTAGAATCTTTTAATATTTACTTTTCAGGCGCATTGACCATTTCTCCATAATTTACATTTTTTTCAGGGACGCATGGGTCTTGATATTTCCTTGTGCTAAAGTCAGTGCATGTATATAAAGAATTTTGCTGTGACATATGTATGTACTGCATCAGTATGAAAATAATTTAAGAAAAAATTGGTATGGTTCAACACTGGAGCAAAGTTAACTATTACGCTCGTTAAATTCTCATATGGACACGATCCCCCTGAAGTCCCCAGAGTTGGCCCCTCGTTGCCCATATGAAACAGATGGCCCATCTCTTATGATAGAACGTCCTTCAAGAGGGATAAAATATATTAATTCTGGAGTAGCACAAATTATGAAGTTCCGTTTCTTTCTGAGCATTTTCCAAACATCACGAGTATACCCAAAGCTCTTTATACATTTCCTACTTCAACGAAAAATCGCATGCGAAGGCGACAAGAAACGATGACTGGACTTCAAAGCTTTTCTGTTATGTTAACAGTACTACAACTCACAGTTGCTCTTTGGTCCATATGGTTGTACATCGATTTCCGGAGCAAACTCAGCAATAACATCTCTGGAAAAAAATGTCAGCCATAAGTCAGGTCTCATCACAGAATAAATACTGATCACTATAGACGTGATGCTACTCGTTTGCCCATGCCTAGTGCACCGCAGCAAGAGAGAACAGCGCCACCCTAGATGGTCTTTGTCACTAACTGACCTAGAGTGGCGCTGTTCTGCTCTTGCGGTGGTGGACTGAGCCTTTGAGGAAAACGGTCTCGTCGAGACATCGGGCCACTGATAGTTTTCACCTGAAAACCTGGCAGAAGAATAACATCATAGTGACAACAATGTCGAGATTCTACGAAGAAAGAAATTGTGGTCCACTGATCACTGTGAACCTGCAATCGAACCCGGGCCGCCCGCGTGGTAGAATGCTCGCCTGCCACGCGGGCGGCCCGGGTTCGATTCCCGGCCGATGCACCAGTGTGTTCGGTGGTCGTGGACAGCAGTCGGATACCAGCGTTTATTTGGGGGTGACCTTTCAGTGTGGTCGCCGTATACAGAATTAACCATACTCGCTTAAATCATCTACTCTGCGTATCTTCTTGATGTTAAGCTTCTGGTTGTTGATAGTGATTCATTCTGTGGTTCAGTGGTAGAATGCTCGCCTGCCACGCGAGCGTCCCGGGTTCGATTCCCGGCCGATGCACCCGTGTTCTCGGTGGTCGTGGACAGCAGTCGGATACCAGCGTTTATTTCGGGGTGACCTCTCAATGTGGTCACTGTATACAGAATTACCCATACTCTCTCATATCATCTACCCTTCGTATCTTCTTGATGTTGACTTCTGGTTGTTGATAAGTGATTCATTCTGTAACTTGTTTTTACTTGTGCTCATTGCAGAGTTAAGCTGCAATAGGGCTGGTGTGCAGGAACAGTGATGTTGTTTTCAGTAACGTTTTGAAAAGGCTAGAAAAGTGGGAAATAGTGGAAAGAATCACTAAATGTTAACAAAACGAAGGCCGTACCAGAGACGTGTAAGAAATTGACACTGCGTTCGGCGAGACGTCTACCTTATCGAAGCATTCAATGAGGCTTAGTATATGTAGAATATGTGAGCGGTCCTCAGATTCTGTGCCGCCACTGGTCTGGTTGTTCGACCCAACTTTAACACATTGACGACAGCGCGGCAACCATGTATGCCGCCATTTTTGCACCTCATGGGACATTGTGGCAACTATAGTTGTCACACTTTTTACATTCAGTGTTTTCTTGAGCGCGCAATTCTTTCCTAAGTTTTTTGTTTTCATCTTCTAGAACATACACCATCGTAACCATAAACGACTCGGTCCACAAATAGGTTAGATATGCAGAATGGGAACGGGGTTTTTGAACCTCACGAAAATCTCAGTCCACTTCAAACTTCGTTTTTACGTGTGCATAGACAAGCAAATAAGCAGAGAACATAACGACCGTGCAAAAAGTTACAGCATCCGATTCTATCAGAAAATGGACCAGTTGCAGAGCATCTTCTACATAAACATCATAGTCAATTCCAACCATATTATATGCCCGAACAGGCGTCTAATTAAGAGAAATTTTCACTATATAGGCCACTTTTGTGCGCATTTTTATCATGTCGATGAACTTACTTGAGTTAGCCCCTGCAGAAGTATGTTTCCCTTCTGAGGTTCCAGAAACGCACCTTATGAGACAAAGCGGCATACATAGTTGCCGCGGCGGCGGCGCCCGCGAAATTGACTATGTCGGAAAACTCGAAAAAAGCCAAAACGCGCTATGTCGTCAACGTGTTAAAGCAACTGTGCCATGAGGGTTCTGGAGTTGGATGCTGTGGTATGGAACGATGCGCTAGACCTAGCCAAACATAGACGAATAGAACTTGAACAAAAAACTCACCTACAAATGCCGCTGG